>JAFNEN010000716.1:0-197515 GCA_019343175.1 Oedothorax gibbosus | reverse complement strand
CCTTTATATTAAAATTTTCGCAAGGTACTTTTTTATATGATTTCAATCCTAGAGGGCAGCAGCAAAAGTCGGGTCCTTGCCTTTTATTTAAAAGGGTGCATTTAAAGTTAAATATGCGTATTAGGGTAATTCATGTTTTTACATTGGGAATTTTTGTGCTTGCGTTGAAAAAGTTTGGGGGTTTATTTTATTGGAGCTATTTAGTTTTTAAAGGTAGTTTTTAGGAATAATTATTGTTTAAATGCTAATTAGTAGCTTTAATTTTTGTCTAATTTGATTGCGTTCGATAGGTTAAAAAAATAAAAGGGGTTTTTTTAATACGCCTATATGGCTACATTATTTCGTTTTAAAAGGCTAAAAAAATAAAATTTTTAGAGCTTTATTAACAAGTTATTGGGGCTTGTTTTAGTGTGTATTAAGCAAAGTAGTTGGGAAATTTAAAGGTATTTATCTGTCTCTCAAGCTTATTTAAGGGGATACGGTACTCAAAAATTGATCAAAATATAGATTTTTCAGTTTTTATTAATTATTTACAATATTTTTCTGAACATTTACTGAAACTTTCATAATGATATCTGTTGTAGAAAAAAGGTATTAAATCTTTTCTGGAGTCATTCCTATAAGTTTGAATACGTATTTCGTCTACTTCCAACCTTTTTTTTTTCTGTTTCGCGTTTTTCAATTTTTGTGTTTAACAAATCCCTAAGGCTTTTTTGCTAATTAAGTTAGAATTTTAAAATTTTTAACCTGTGTTCTTATATGAATGGTGCATAAACTATGTATGGAATAAAATAGTTATGGAAAATGTTGAATTCGATAATTTGTAATTTTTTGAGATTTTCAGTATGTTACTTTTTAACTTTAGCTCACATTTTAAAATCCATGCACAGTTCTCGAACAAATAGTACTAAAAACAAACTCTAAAAGTTTGGTGGAGTTATTCTCAAAATTGAAAGAGAAGTAGCGTTTTAAAAGGTTTAAAATTTTGACTTTTTTAAAAATAAATGAAAAACTACTTGTAAATATTTGTTTTTATTGCTAGAAAATGTTTATTTAGAGTGAACATTATATAAAACAACTATAATTACAAGTTTATGTTATTATTTCTAGAAATGTTTTGGGTACCGTATCCCCTTAAGAGCTTAATGACAGTTTGATCGAGTTTTAAAGGCTAAATATGCTTACTATGGGCGTATTAAAGGTGCATATTAACTAAACTACCTTACCTAAGTTCTAGGGCTATATATTAAGGGCGTATTGGGGTTTTTTTATTGCATATTAAAGTATATTTTAGGCGTGGATTCAATGCCAATTTAGTTGCATAATGTATTTTTTGGCAGGACCTTATGAGGGTTTATAGTACATTTTAAGTGTCTAGTAAGGTGTATATCGCGATCTTATTTATCTAACTTTTGATATTTTATTTCAGTTGGCATATTTTCAACCACTTCCATAATGGCTCTCTAACATATTGGTAAGTAAAACATTTTCTGACGTTTCTAATATTGTCCTATAAAATATTAGAAACAAAATTGAATAAAATTGCTTTTTGAAACTTGTGTATTTTATTTTGTAGATTAGACGTTTTTGTTAGGACTGCGTATGAATGGCTTATAAATGTGCGTATTAAAGGCTTATAATAAGTATTAAAGGCGTTTTATATAATGTAAAGATGTTATAAGAGTGTATAAATTATTTTAATGGGTGCATTTTACGGGAATTAGGTGAATATTAAAATTGATTTAAGTGCGGAATAAGGGGCAACTTAGGTGCGTATTAAGGTTTTTTAGATGGACATTTTCAAGTTATGTGCGGATTCGAGGCCCAATGAAGTGAATAGGTTGTATTTTGAATATTATGTTCTCATTTTATTTCGCATTATGTTAAATTATTTCTTTAAATGCATCTAAAGCTATCTTATTATAGGCTAATATAAAGGTTAACTAGATTTACATTAAGTTTACATCGGGTGCATAAAATATGCTAATTTAGATGCGTTCAGGTCCGGGGCTAATTAAAGGTTAATTCTAGCGGTCTTGAGTTTATTGATGTTAAGGGATTGCTTAAGGACCGTATTAAGGGTACATTTCAGTGCGTATTAAGGACAATGTATGTCTTTATTGGCTAATTTGGGTGCGTATTGGGAAATAGGTATTTCTGTGCATATTAAGGGAATAAGGGGGCCTATTTTGAGGGTTGAAGTGTGAAGTCACGTGAGTGTAAAGGTGGGAAGGGTCATGTAAGAGTGTAGAGGTGGGAAATATGGAGGTGAAGAGTGGGCATATTAGTTGGTAGAGTTGGGACAGGTTTGAATTCACATTTAAGACACATTTGTGTATAGAGATGGGGCCTAATTTAAGGGTAGAAGTGGGGTTTGTGAGAGTGAAGAGGTAGGAAAGGAAACATTAGTTGGTAAAGGTGGGACATGTTTGAATTCGCAGGTGGGGCACATTTGTGCATTAGAGATTGGACCCATTTTGAGGATAGAAACGGGTTACCACTATTGAGAGTAGAATTGGGGCATGTTAGTGTGTAAAGGAGGAATTTAGAAGGAAGGCAAGTTGAACATTAGTTGATAAAGGTGGGGCATGTTTGAAATTACAGGTAGGAAAACATAGGGGGGCTCGTTGAGAGTGTACAGTTGGGAAATTAGAAAGAAAGGAAATATTAATTGGTAAAGGTGGAACATGTTTGAATTCGCAGGTAGGACACATTTGGGGGCACATTAGTGCATAGAGATGGGGCCCATTATGAGGGTAGAAACGGACACCACTTTTGAGGGTAGAGATGGAGTATGTGAGAGTGAAAATGTTGGAAGGGTCATGTGAGAGTGTAGAGGTGGGAAATATGGAGGTAGAGAGTGGGCATACTGGGCATATTAGTTGGTAAAGTTGAGACATGTTTGAATTCACATTTAGGACACATTTGTGTATAGAGATGAGGCCTATTTTGATGGTAGAATTGGGGTTTGTGAGAGTGTACAGGTGGGGCATGTGAGAAGGAAAAGAAACATTAGTTGGTAAAGGTGGGACATGTTGGAATTCGCAGGTAGGACACATTTGGGGGCACATTTGTGCATTAGAGATTGGACCCATTTTGAGGATAGAAACGGGTTACCACTATTGAGGGTAGAAGTGGGGCATGTGAGAGTGTAAAGGTAGAAAGGGTCATGTGCAAGTGTAAAGGTAGGAAGGGTCATGTGATAGTGTAGAGGTGGGAAATATGGAGGTAGAGAGTGGGCATATTAGTTGGTAAAGTTGGGACATGTTTGAATTCACATTTAAGACACATTTGTGTATAGAAATTGGGCCTGTTTTAAGGGTAGCAGTGGGGTTTGTGATAGTGTACAGGTGGGGCATGTGAGAAGGAAAAGAAACATTAGTTGGTAAAGGTGGGACATGTTGGAATTCGCAGGTAGGACACATTTGGGGGCACATTAGTGCATAGAGATGGGGCCCTTTTTGAGGGTAGAAACGGACCGCTTTTGAGGGTAGAGATAGAGCATGTGAGAGTGTAAAGGTAGGAAGGGTCATGTGTAAGTGTAAAGGTAGGAAGGGTCATGTGCAAGTGTAAAGGTAGGAAGGGTCATGTGATAGTGTAGAGGTGGGAAATATGGAGGTAGAGAGTGGGCATATTAGTTGGTAAAGGTGGGACTTGTTTGAATTCACAGGTAGGGCACATTTGTGCATTAGAGATTGGGCCCATTTTGAGGATAGAAACGGGTTACCACTATTGAGAGTAGAATTGGGGCATGTTAGTGTGTAAAGGAGGAATTTAGAAGGAAGGGAAGTTTAACATTAGTTGGTAAAGGTGGGACATGTTTGAATTCATATTTAGGGCCGATTTGCATATAGAGATGAGGCCTATTTTGAGGGTAGAAATGGGGCATGTGAGAGTGTAGAGGTGGCAAATTAAAGGGAAGGGGAAAATTGGTTGGTAGAGGTGGAAAATTTTTGAAGTCACAGGTAGGACACATTTGGGGGCACATTAGTGCATAGAGATGGGGCCCATTATGAGGGTAGAAACGGACTCCACTTTTGAGGGTAGAGATGGAGCATGTGAGAGTGTAGAGGTGGGAAATATGGAGGTAGAGAGTGGGCATATTAGTTGGTAAAGTTGGGACAGGTTTGAATTCACATTTAAGACACATTTGTGTATAGAGATGGGCCTAATTTAAGGGTAGAAGTAGGGTTTGTGAGAGTGTATATGTGGGAAATTAGAAGGAATGGAAAAATTAGTTGGTAGAGGTGGGACATGTTTGAATTCGCAGGTAGGACACATTTGGGGGCACATTTTGAGGGTAGAAACGGGCACCACTTTTGAGGGTAGAGGTTGGAAGGGTCATGTAAGAAGGGTCATGTAAGAGTGTAGAGGTGGGAAATATGGAGGTAGAGAGTGGGCATATTAGTTGGTGGAGTTGGGACAGGTTTGAATTCACATTTAAGACACATTTGTGTACAGAGATGGGGCCTAATTTAAGGGTAGAAGTGGGGTTTGGGAGAGTGAAGAGGTGGGAAATTAGAAGGAAAGGAAACATTAGTTGGTAAAGGTGGGACATGTTTGAATTCGCAGGTGGGGCACATTAGTGCATAGAGATTGGACCCATTTTGAGGATAGAAACGGGTTACCACTATTGAGGGTAGAAGTGGGCATGTGAGAGTGTAAAGGTAGAAAGGGTCATGTGCAAGTGTAAAGGTAGGGAGGGTCATGTGCAAGTGTAAAGGTATGAAGGGTCATGTGATAGTGTAGAGGTGGGAAATATGGAGGTAGAGAGTGGGCATATTAGTTGGTAAAGTTGGGACATGTTTGAATTCACATTTAGGACACATTTGTGTATAGAAATAGGGCCTATTTTAAGGGTAGCAGTGGGGTTTGTGTTAGTGTACAGGTGGGGCATGTTTGAATTCGTAGGTAGAACACATTTGGGGGCACATTAGTGCATAGAGATGGGGCCCTTTTTGAGGGTAGAAACGGACCACTTTTGAAGTTAGAGATGTAGCATGTGAGTGTAAGGTAGGAAGGGTCATGTGAGAGGGTAGGGGTAAGAAATAGGAAGGTAGTGTTGGGACTTGTTTGAATTCATATTTAGGACCGATTTGCATATAGAGATGAGGCATATTTTGAGGGTAGAAGTGAAGCATGTGAGAGAGTAGAGGTGGTAAATTGGGGGAAGGGGAACATTGGTTGGTAAAGGTGGAACATTTTTAAATCACAGGTAGGAAACATTTAGAGATGGGGGTAGAGATGGAGCATGTGAGAGTGTAAAGGTAGGAAGGGTCACGTGATAGTGTAGAGGTGGGAAATATGGTGGTAGAGATGTGGGCATATTAGTTGGTAAAGGTGGGACATGTTAGAATTCGCAGGTAGGACACATTTGGGGGTATATTTTGAGGGTAGAAACGGGCACCACTTTTGAGGGTAGAGGTTGGAAGGGTCATGTAAGAGTGTAGAGGTGGGAAATATGGAGGTGGAGAGTAGGCATATTAGTTGGTAGAGTTGGGACAGGTTTGAATTCACATTTAAGACACATTTGTGTATAGAGATGGGGCCTAATTTAAGGGTAGAAGTGGGGTTTGTGAGAGTGAAGAGGTGGGAAATTGAAGGAAAGGAAACATTAGTTGGTAAGGTGGGACATGTTTGAATTCGCAGGTGGGAAACATTTGGGGGCACATTAGTGCATAGAGATGGGGCCCATTATGAGGGTAAAAACGGACTCCACTTTTGAGGGTAGAGATGAGCATGTGAGAGTGTAAAGGTTGGAAGGGTCAGTTGAAAACGTAAAGGTTGAAAGGGCCATGTGTAGAGGTGGGAAATATTCATTTCTGCAAATACAATGTACATATTTTTGCAGTTAAAATTTAATTTTTTTTGCAGGTGTTTACTTAGGAAATCAACATATGCTCCACTAATGGTAAGGTGCTTCTTTTTTTATTTTTCCAATATTGTCTATAAAATATTGGAAATATTTATAGTTTTAATTAGGGGTATTAAGAAGCATTAATAAAAACGATTAATTATATTAAATTTGGTCACTTTTAAATTGGTCACTTTTGTAGTTAGACAGGGGATTCAAATTTTGCGTGTAAAGGTTAAAAGGGTCATGTGAGAGTGTAGAAGTGGGAAATATGGGGGAAGAGAGTGGGCATATTAGTGGGTAAAGTTGGGACATGTTTGAATTCACATTTAAGACACATTTGTGTATAGCAGTTGGGCCTATTTTAAGGGTAGCAGTGGGGTTTGTGATGGTGTACAGGTGGGGCATGTGAGATGGAAAAGAAACATTACTTGGTAAAGGTGGGAAATGTTTGAATTCACAGGTAGAACACATTTGGGGGCACATTAGTGCATAGAGATGGGGCCCTTTTTGAGGGTAGAAACGGACCGCTTTTGAAGGTAGAGATAGGCATGTGAGAGTGTAAAGGTAGGAAGGGTCATGTGAGAGGGTAGGGTAGGAAATAGGAAGGTAGAATTGGGACTTGTTTGAATTCATATTTAGGACCGATTTGCATATAGAGATGAGGCCTATTTTGAGGGTAGAAGTGAAGCATGTGAGAGAGTAGAGGTGGGAAATTGGGGAAGGGGAACATTGGTTGGTAAAGGTGGAACATTTTTAAATCACAGGTAGGAAACAATTAGAGATGGGGGTAGAGATGGAGCATGTGAGAGTGCAAAGGTAGGAAGGGTCATGTGCAAGTGTAAAGGTAGGAAGGGTCATGTGATAGTGTAGAGGTGGGAAATATGGTGGTAGAGAGTGGGCATATTAGTTGGTACAGGTGGGACATGTTAGAATTCGCAGGTAGGACACATTTGGGGGTACATTTTGAGGGTAGAAACGGGCACCACTTTTGAGGGTAGAGGTTGGAAGGGTCATGTAAGAGTGTAGAGGTGGGAAATATGGAGGTGGAGAGTGGGCATATTAGTTGGTAGAGTTGGGACAGGTTTGAATTCACATTTAAGACACATTTGTGTATAGAGATGGGGCCTAATTTAAGGGTAGAAGTGGGGTTTGTGAGAGTGAAGAGGTGGGAAATTAGAAGGAAAGAAAACATTAGTTGGTAAAGGTGGGACATGTTTGAATTCGCAGGTGGGGCACATTAGTGCATAGAGATTGGACCCATTTTGAGGATAGAAACGGGTTACCACTATTGAGGGTAGAAGTGGGGCATGTGAGAGTGTAAAGGTAGAAAGGGTCATGTGCAAGTGTAAAGGTAGGAAGGGTCATGTGCAAGTGTAAAGGTAGGAAGGGTCGTGTGCAAGTGTAAAGGTATGAAGGGTCATGTGATAGTGTAGAGGTGGGAAATATGGAGGTAGAGAGTGGGCATATTAGTTGGTAAAGTTGGGACATGTTTGAATTCACATTTAGGACACATTTGTGTATAGAAATGGGGCCTATTTTAAGGGTAGCAGTGGGGTTTGTGTTAGTGAACAGGTGGGGCATGTTTGAATTCGCAGGTAGAACACATTTGGCGGCACATTAGTGCATAGAGATGGGGCCCTGTTTGAGGGTGGAAACGGACCACTTTTGAAGTTAGAGATGTAGCATGTGAGTGTAAAGGTTGGAAGGGTCATGTGAGAGTGTAGAGGTGGGAAATATGGAGGTAGAGAGTGGGCATATTAGTGGGTAAAATTGAGACATGTTTGAATTCACATTTAAGACTCATTTGTGTATAGAGATGGGGCCTATTTGAAGGGTAGAAGTGGGGTTTGCGAGAGTGTATATGTGGGAAATTAGAAGGAATGGAAAAATTAGTTGGTAAAGGTGGGACATGTTGGAATTCGCAGGTAGGACACATTTGGGGGCACGTTTTGAGGGTAGAAACGGGCACCACTTTTGAGGGTAGAGGTTGGAAGGGTCATGTAAGAGTGTAGAGGTGGGAAATATGGAGGTGGAGAGTGGGCATATTAGTTGGTAGAGTTGGGACAGGTTTGAATTCACATTTAAGACACATTTGTGTATAGAGATGGGGCCTAATTTAAGGGTAGAAGTGGGGTTTGTGAGAGTGAAAAGGTGGGAAATTAACGGGAAAGGAAATATTAGTTGGTAAAGGTGGGATATGTTTGAATTCGCAGGTTAGGCACATTAGTGCATAGAGATTGGCCCCATTATGAGGGTAGAAACGGACACCACTTTTGAGGGTAGAGATGGAGCATGTGCTAGTGTAAAGGTTGGAAGGGTTATGTGAGAGTGTAGCGGTGGGAAATGTGGAGGTAGAGAGTGGGCATATTAAATGGTAAAGTTGGGACATGTTTATTTACATCAAGGACACATTTGTGTATAGAGATGAGGCCTATTTTGAGGGTAGATTTGGGGCAGGTGAAAATGAAGAGAAGGGGAACATTACTTGGTAAAGGTGGGACATGTTTGAATTCACAGGTAGGACACATTTGGGGGCCATTATGAGGGTATAAACGGACACCACTTTTGAGGATAGAGATGGAGTATGTGAGAGTGAAAATGTTGGAAGGGTCATGTGAGAGTGTAGAGGTGGGAAATTAAAAGGAAGGGAAGTTGAACATTAGTTGATAAAGATGGGACATGTTTGAATTTACAGGTAGGAAAACATAGGGGGGCTCATTAGTGCATTAGAGATGGGGCCCTTTTTGAGGGTTGAAACGGACCACTTTTAAGGGTAGAGATGGAGCATGTGAGAGTGTAAAGGTAGGAAGGGTCATGTGCAAGTGTAAAGGTATGAAGGGTCATGTCATAGTGTAGAGGTGGGAAATATGGAGGTAGAGAGTAGACATATTAGTTGGTAAAGGTGGGACATGTTTGAATTCACATTTAAGACGCATTTGTGTATTGGGCCTATTTTAAGGATAGAAGTGGGGTTTGTGAGAATGTACACGTGGGGCATGTGAGAAGGATAAGAAACATTAGTTGGTAAAGGTGGAACCTTTTTGAAATCACAGGTAGGACAAATTTGGGGGCACATTATTGCATAGAGATGGGGCCCTTTTTGAGGGTAGAAATGGACAACTTTTGAGGGTAGAATTGTAGCATGTGAGGGTAAAGGTAGGAAGGGTAATGTGCAAGTGTAAAGATAGGAAGGGTCATGTGATAGTGTAGAGGTGGGAAATATGGTGGTAGAGAGGTTGGAAGGGTCATGTAAGAGTGTAGAGGTGGGAAATATGGAGGTAGAGAGTAGGCATATTAGTGGGTAAAGTTGAGACATGTTTGAATTCACATTTAAGTCGCATTTGTGTATAGAGATGGGGCCTATTTTAAGAGTAGAAGTGGGGTTTGTCAGTGTACAGGTGGGGCATGTGAGATGGAAAATAATCATTAGTTGGTAAAGGTGGACATGTTTGAATTCGCAGGTAGGACAAATTTGGGGGCACATTAGTGCATAGAGATGGGGCCCTTTTTGAGGGTAGAAATGGACCACTTTTGAGGGTAGAGATGTAGCATATGAGTGTAAACGTGGGAAGGATCATGTGCAAGTGTAAAGGTAAGAAGGGTTATGTGATAGTGTAGAGGTGGGAAATATGGAGGTAGAGAGTGGGCATATTAGTGGGTAAAGTTGAGACATGTTTGAATTCACATTTAAGACGCATTTGTGTATAAAGATGAGGCCTATTTTGAGGGTAGAATTCGGGCATGTGAAAAGGAAGAGAAGGGGAACATTATTTGGTAAAGGTCAGACATGTTTGAATTCACAGGTAGGACACATTTGGGGGCACATTTGTGCATAGAGATTTGGCCCATTTTGAGGGTAGAGATGGAGCATGTGAGAGTGTAAAGGTTGGAAGGTGCATGTGAGAGTGTAGAGGTAGGAAATAGGGAGGTAGAGAATGGGCACATTAGTTGGTAAAGTTGGGACATGTTTGAATTTATATTTAGGACCGATTGGCATACAGAGATGGGGCCAATTTTAAGGGTAGATGTGGGGGATGTGAGAGTGTAGAGGTGGGATATTAAAGGGAAGGGGAACATTGGTTGGTAAAGGTGGAACATTTTTAAATCACAGGTAGGAAACATTTAGGGGCACATTTTGAGGGTAGAAACGGGCGTCACTTTTGAAGGTAGAGCATGTGAGAGTGTGAAGGTTGGAAGGGTCATGTAAGAGTGTAGAGGTGGGAAATATGGAGGTAGAGAGTGGGCATATTAGTGGGTAAAGGTGGGACTTGTTTGAATTCACAGGTAGGACACATTTGGGGGCACATTAGTGCTAATGATGGGGCCCATTATGAGGGTAGAAACGGACTCCACTTTTGAGGGTAGAGATGTAGCATGTGAGAGTGTAAAGGTAGGAAGGGTCATGTGAAAGTGTAAAGGTTGGAAGGGTCATGTGAAAGTGTAAAGGTTGGAAGGGTCATGGGCAAGTGTAAAGGTATGAAGGGTCATGTGATAGTGTAGAGGTGGGAAATATGGAGGTAGAGAGTGGGCATATTAGTTGGTAAAGGTGGGACTTGTTTGAATTCACAGGTAGGGCACATTTGTGCATTAGAGATTGGGCCCATTTTGAGGATAGAAACGGGTTACCACTATTGAGAGTAGAAAAGGGGCATGTTAGTGTGTAAAGGAAGAATTTAGAAGGAAGGGAAGTTTAACATTAGTTGGTAAAGGTGGGACATGTTTGAATTCATATTTAGGGCCGATTTGCATATAGAGATGAGGCATATTCTGAGGGTAGAAATGGGGCTTGTGAGAGTGTAGAGGTGGCAAATTAAAGGGAAGGGGAAAATTGGTTGGTAAAGGTGGAAAATTTTTGAAGTCACAGGTAGGACACATTTGGGGGCACATTAGTGCATAGAGATGGGGCCCATTATGAGGGTAGAAACGGACTCCACTTTTGAGGGTAGAGATGGAGCATGTGAGAGTGTAGAGGTGGGAAATATGGAGGTAGAGAGTGGGCATATTAGTTGGTAAAGT
Organism: Oedothorax gibbosus; assembly: GCA_019343175.1. Lineage (NCBI taxonomy): Eukaryota > Metazoa > Arthropoda > Arachnida > Araneae > Linyphiidae > Oedothorax > Oedothorax gibbosus. The sequence continues at coordinate 186,642 of JAFNEN010000716.1, read as the reverse complement.
TGGGACAGGTTTGAATTCACATTTAAGACACATTTGTGTATAGAGATGGGGCCTAATTTAAGGGTAGAAGTGGGGTTTGTGAGAGTGAAGAGGTGGGAAATTAACGGGAAAGGAAATATTAGTTGGTAAAGGTGGGATATGTTTGAATTCGCAGGTTAGGCACATTAGTGCATAGAGATTGGGCCCATTATGAGGGTAGAAACGGACACCACTTTTGAGGGTAGAGATGGAGTATGTGAGAGTGAAAATGTTGGAAGGGTCATGTAAGAGTGTAGAGGTGGGAAATATGGAGGTGGAGAGTGGGCATATTAGTTGGTAAAGTTGGGACATGTTTGAATTCACATTTAAGACACATTTGTGTATAGAAATTTGGCCTGTTTTAATGGTAGCAGTGGGGTTTGTGATAGTGTACAGGTGGGGCATGCGAGATGGAAAAGAAACATTACTTGGTAAAGGTGGGACATGTTTGAATTCACAGGTAGAACACATTTGGGGGCACATTAGTGCATAGAGATGGGGCCCTTTTTGAGGGTAGAAACGGACCGCTTTTGAGGGTAGAGATAGAGCATGTGAGAGTGTAAAGGTAGGAAGGGTCATGTGCAAGTGTAAAGGTAGGAAGGGTCATGTGTAAGTGTAAAGGTAGGAAGGGTCATGTGATAGTGTAGAGGTTGGAAATATGGAGGTAGAGAGTGGGCATATTAGTTGGTAAAGGTGGGACTTGTTTGAATTCACAGGTAGGGCACATTTGTGCATTAGAGATTGGGCCCATTTTGAGGATAGAAACGGGTTACCACTATTGAGAGTAGAATTGGGGCATGTTAGTGTGTAAAGGAGGAATTTAGAAGGAAGGGAAGTTTAACATTAGTTGGTAAAGGTGGGACATGTTTGAATTCATATTTAGGGCCGATTTGCATATAGAGATGAGGCCTATTTGAGGGTAGAAATGGGCTTGTGAGAGTGCAGAGGTGGCAAATTAAAGGGAAGGGGAAAATTTGGTTGGTAAAGTTGGAAAATTTTTGAAGTCACAGGTAAGACACATTTGGGGGCACATTAGTGCATAGAGATGGGGCCCATTATGAGGGTAGAAACGGACTCCACTTTTGAGGGTAGAGATGGAGCATGTGAGAGTGTAGAGGTGGGAAATATGGAGGTAGAGAGTGGGCATATTAGTTGGTAAAGTTGGGACAGGTTTGAATTCACATTTAAGACACATTTGTGTATAGAGATGGGGCCTAATTTAAGGGTAGAAGTAGGGTTTGTGAGAGTGTATATGTGGGAAATTAGAAGGAATGGAAAAATTAGTTGGTAGAGGTGGGGCATGTTTGAATTCGCAGGTAGAACACATTTGGGGCACATTTTGAGGGTAGAAACGGGCACCACTTTTGAGGGTAGAGGTTGGAAGGGTCATGTAAGAGTGTAGAGGTGGGAAATATGGAGGTAGAGAGTGGGCATATTAGTTGGTGGAGTTGGGACAGGTTTGAATTCACATTTAAGACACATTTGTGTACAGAGATGGGGCCTAATTTAAGGGTAGAAGTGGGGTTTGGGAGAGTGAAGAGGTGGGAAATTAGAAGGAAAGGAAACATTAGTTGGTAAAGGTGGGACATGTTTGAATTCGCAGGTGGGGCACATTAGTGCATAGAGATTGGACCCATTTTGAGGATAGAAACGGGTTACCACTATTGAGGGTAGAAGTGGGGCATGTGAGAGTGTAAAGGTAGAAAGGGTCATGTGCAAGTGTAAAGGTAGGGAGGGTCATGTGCAAGTGTAAAGGTATGAAGGGTCATGTGATAGTGTAGAGGTGGGAAATATGGAGGTAGAGAGTGGGCATATTAGTTGGTAAAGTTGGGACATGTTTGAATTCACATTTAGGACACATTTGTGTATAGAAATAGGGCCTATTTTAAGGGTAGCAGTGGGGTTTGTGTTAGTGTACAGGTGGGGCATGTTTGAATTCGTAGGTAGAACACATTTGGGGGCACATTAGTGCATAGAGATGGGGCCCTTTTTGAGGGTGGAAACGGACCACTTTTGAAGTTAGAGATGTAGCATGTGAGTGTAAAGGTAGGAAGGGTCATGTGAGAGGGTAGGGGTAGGAAATAGGAAGGTAGTGTTGGGACTTGTTTGAATTCATATTTAGGACCGATTTGCATATAGAGATGAGGCATATTTTGAGGGTAGAAGTGAAGCATGTGAGAGAGTAGAGGTGGTAAATTGGGGGAAGGGGAACATTGGTTGGTAAAGGTGGAACATTTTTAAATCACAGGTAGGAAACATTTAGAGATGGGGGTAGAGATGGAGCATGTGAGAGTGTAAAGGTAAGAAGGGTCATGTGATAGTGTAGAGGTGGGAAATATGGTGGTAGAGATGTGGGCATATTAGTTGGTAAAGGTGGGACATGTTAGAATTCGCAGGTAGGACACATTTGGGGTATATTTTGAGGGTAGAAACGGGCACCACTTTTGAGGGTAGAGGTTGGAAGGGTCATGTAAGAGTGTAGAGGTGGGAAATATGGAGGTGGAGAGTAGGCATATTAGTTGGTAGAGTTGGGACAGGTTTGAATTCACATTTAAGACACATTTGTGTATAGAGATGGGGCCTAATTTAAGGGTAGAAGTGGGGTTTGTGAGAGTGAAGAGGTGGGAAATTTGAAGGAAAGGAAACATTAGTTGGTAAAGGTGGGACATGTTTGAATTCGCAGGTGGGAAACATTTGGGGGCACATTAGTGCATAGAGATGGGGCCCATTATGAGGGTAAAAACGGACTCCACTTTTGAGGGTAGAGATGAGCATGTGAGAGTGTAAAGTTTGGAAGGGTCAGGTGAAAACGTAAAGGTTGAAAGGGCCATGTGTAGAGGTGGGAAATATTCATTTCTGCAAATACAATGTACATTTTTGGCAGTTAAAATTTAATTTTTTTTGGGCAGGTGTTAACTTAGGAAATCAACATATGCTCCACTAATGGTAAGGTGCTTCTTTTTTATTTTTCCAATATTGTCTATAAAATATTGGAAATATTTATAGTTTTAATTAGGGGTTTAAAGAAGCATTAATAAAAATGATTAATTATATTCAATTTGGTTACTTTTAAATTGGTCACTTTTAAATTTGTAGTTAGACAGGGGATTCAAATTTTGCGTGTAAAGGTTAAAAGGGTCATGTGAGAGTGTAGAAGTGGGAAATATGGGGGAAGAGAGTGGGCATATTAGTGGGTAAAGTTAGGACATGTTTGAATTCACCTTTAAGACACATTTGTGTATAGAGATGGGGCTTATTTGAAGGGTAGAAGTGGGGTTTGTGATGGTGTACAGGTGGGGCATGTGAGAAGGAAAAGAAACATTAGTTGGTAAAGGTGGGACATGTTGGAATTCGCAGGTAGGACACATTTGGGGGCACATTAGTGCATAGAGATGGGGCCCTTTTTGAGGGTAGAAACGGACCGCTTTTGAAGGTAGAGATAGGGCATGTGAGAGTGTAAAGGTAGGAAGGGTCATGTGAGAGGGTAGGGGTAGGAAATAGGAAGGTAGAGTTGGGACTTGTTTGAATTCATATTTAGGACCGATTTGCATATAGAGATGAGGCCTATTTTGAGGGTAGAAGTGGGGCATGTGATAGAGTAGAGGTGGGAAATTGGGGGAAGGGGAACATTGGTTGGTAAAGGTGGAACATTTTTAAATCACAGGTAGGAAACAATTAGAGATGGGGGTAGAGATGGAGCATGTGAGAGTGCAAAGGTAGGAAGGGTCATGTGCAAGTGTAAAGGTAGGAAGGGTCATGTGATAGTGTAGAGGTGGGAAATATGGTGGTAGAGAGTGGGCATATTAGTTGGTACAGGTGGGACATGTTAGAATTCGCAGGTAGGACACATTTGGGGTACATTTTGAGGGTAGAAACGGGCACCACTTTTGAGGGTAGAGGTTGGAAGTGTCATGTAAGAGTGTAGAGGTGGGAAATATGGAGGTGGAGAGTGGGCATATTAGTTGGTAGAGTTGGACAGGTTTGAATTCACATTTAAGACACATTTGTGTATAGAGATGGGGCCTAATTTAAGGGTAGAAGTGGGGTTTGTGCGAGTGAAGAGGTGGGAAATTAGAAGGAAAGAAAACATTAGTTGGTAAAGGTGGGACATGTTTGAATTCGCAGGTGGGGCACATTAGTGCATAGAGATTGGACCCATTTTGAGGATAGAAACGGGTTACCACTATTGAGGGTAGAAGTGGGGCATGTGAGAGTGTAAAGGTAGAAAGGGTCATGTGCAAGTGTAAAGGTAGGAAGGGTCATGTGCAAGTGTAAAGGTAGGAAGGGTCGTGTGCAAGTGTAAAGGTATGAAGGGTCATGTGATAGTGTAGAGGTGGGAAATATGGAGGTAGAGAGTGGGCATATTAGTTGGTAAAGTTGGGACATGTTTGAATTCACATTTAGGACACATTTGTGTATAGAAATGGGGCCTATTTTAAGGGTAGCAGTGGGGTTTGTGTTAGTGAACAGGTGGGGCATGTTTGAATTCGCAGGTAGAACACATTTGGCGGCACATTAGTGCATAGAGATGGGGCCCTGTTTGAGGGTGGAAACGGACCACTTTTGAAGTTAGAGATGTAGCATGTGAGTGTAAAGGTTGGAAGGGTCATGTGAGAGTGTAGAGGTGGGAAATATGGAGGTAGAGAGTGGGCATATTAGTGGGTAAAATTGAGACATGTTTGAATTCACATTTAAGACTCATTTGTGTATAGAGATGGGGCCTATTTGAAGGGTAGAAGTGGGGTTTGCGAGAGTGTATATGTGGGAAATTAGAAGGAATGGAAAAATTAGTTGGTAAAGGTGGGACATGTTGGAATTCGCAGGTAGGACACATTTGGGGGCACGTTTTGAGGGTAGAAACGGGCACCACTTTTGAGGGTAGAGGTTGGAAGGGTCATGTAAGAGTGTAGAGGTGGGAAATATGGAGGTGGAGAGTGGGCATATTAGTTGGTAGAGTTGGGACAGGTTTGAATTCACATTTAAGACACATTTGTGTATAGAGATGGGGCCTAATTTAAGGGTAGAAGTGGGGTTTGTGAGAGTGAAAAGGTGGGAAATTAACGGGAAAGGAAATATTAGTTGGTAAAGGTGGGATATGTTTGAATTCGCAGGTTAGGCACATTAGTGCATAGAGATTGGCCCCATTATGAGGGTAGAAACGGACACCACTTTTGAGGGTAGAGATGGAGCATGTGCTAGTGTAAAGGTTGGAAGGGTTATGTGAGAGTGTAGCGGTGGGAAATGTGGAGGTAGAGAGTGGGCATATTAAATGGTAAAGTTGGGACATGTTTATTTACATCAAGGACACATTTGTGTATAGAGATGAGGCCTATTTTGAGGGTAGATTTGGGGCAGGTGAAAATGAAGAGAAGGGGAACATTACTTGGTAAAGGTGGGACATGTTTGAATTCACAGGTAGGACACATTTGGGGGCCATTATGAGGGTATAAACGGACACCACTTTTGAGGATAGAGATGGAGTATGTGAGAGTGAAAATGTTGGAAGGGTCATGTGAGAGTGTAGAGGTGGGAAATTAAAAGGAAGGGAAGTTGAACATTAGTTGATAAAGATGGGACATGTTTGAATTTACAGGTAGGAAAACATAGGGGGGCTCATTAGTGCATTAGAGATGGGGCCCTTTTTGAGGGTTGAAACGGACCACTTTTAAGGGTAGAGATGGAGCATGTGAGAGTGTAAAGGTAGGAAGGGTCATGTGCAAGTGTAAAGGTATGAAGGGTCATGTCATAGTGTAGAGGTGGGAAATATGGAGGTAGAGAGTAGACATATTAGTTGGTAAAGGTGGGACATGTTTGAATTCACATTTAAGACGCATTTGTGTATTGGGCCTATTTTAAGGATAGAAGTGGGGTTTGTGAGAATGTACACGTGGGGCATGTGAGAAGGATAAGAAACATTAGTTGGTAAAGGTGGAACCTTTTTGAAATCACAGGTAGGACAAATTTGGGGGCACATTATTGCATAGAGATGGGGCCCTTTTTGAGGGTAGAAATGGACAACTTTTGAGGGTAGAATTGTAGCATGTGAGTGTAAAGGTAGGAAGGGTAATGTGCAAGTGTAAAGATAGGAAGGGTCATGTGATAGTGTAGAGGTGGGAAATATGGTGGTAGAGAGGTTGGAAGGGTCATGTAAGAGTGTAGAGGTGGGAAATATGGAGGTAGAGAGTAGGCATATTAGTGGGTAAAGTTGAGACATGTTTGAATTCACATTTAAGTCGCATTTGTGTATAGAGATGGGGCCTATTTTAAGAGTAGAAGTGGGGTTTGTCAGTGTACAGGTGGGGCATGTGAGATGGAAAATAATCATTAGTTGGTAAAGGTGGGACATGTTTGAATTCGCAGGTAGGACAAATTTGGGGGCACATTAGTGCATAGAGATGGGGCCCTTTTTGAGGGTAGAAATGGACCACTTTTGAGGGTAGAGATGTAGCATATGAGTGTAAACGTGGGAAGGATCATGTGCAAGTGTAAAGGTAAGAAGGGTTATGTGATAGTGTAGAGGTGGGAAATATGGAGGTAGAGAGTGGGCATATTAGTGGGTAAAGTTGAGACATGTTTGAATTCACATTTAAGACGCATTTGTGTATAAAGATGAGGCCTATTTTGAGGGTAGAATTCGGGCATGTGAAAAGGAAGAGAAGGGGAACATTATTTGGTAAAGGTCAGACATGTTTGAATTCACAGGTAGGACACATTTGGGGGCACATTTGTGCATAGAGATTTGGCCCATTTTGAGGGTAGAGATGGAGCATGTGAGAGTGTAAAGGTTGGAAGGTGCATGTGAGAGTGTAGAGGTAGGAAATAGGGAGGTAGAGAATGGGCACATTAGTTGGTAAAGTTGGGACATGTTTGAATTTATATTTAGGACCGATTGGCATACAGAGATGGGGCCAATTTTAAGGGTAGATGTGGGGGATGTGAGAGTGTAGAGGTGGGATATTAAAGGGAAGGGGAACATTGGTTGGTAAATGTGGAACATCTTTGCAATCACAGGTAGGGTACATTTTGGGGCACATTTTGAGGGTAGAAACGGGCACCACTTTTAAGGGTAGAGATGGAGCATGTGAGAATGTAAAGGTTGGAAGGGTCATGTAAGAGTGTAGGGGTAGGAAATAGGGAGGTAGAGAGTTGGCACATAAGTTGGTAAAGTTGAGACAAGTTTGAATTCAGATTTAAGACACATTTGTGTATAGAGATGGGGCCTATTTTAAGGGTAGAAGTGGGGAATGTGAGACTGTGAAGTTGGGAAGGGGCATGCAAGAGTGTAAAGGTGTGAACTTAAAAAGAAAGGAGTGGGCACATTAGTTGGTAGAGGTGGGTCATGTTTGAATTCACAGTTAAGACACAGTTTTGGACACAATTGTGTATTGGGCAAATTTTGAGGGTAGAAATGGGACGCTACTTTTGAGGTGAGGTACAAGTGTGAAGGTAGATATGGGGTATGTAAGAATGTAAAAGTAGGATATATGAAAGTAGGGAGTTGGCACTTGATGGAGGTGGGCCATGTTTGATACATAGGTAAGACACATTTGGGGGAACAACTGTTTAAAGAGAAGGTATCCATTTTGAGGGTAGAAATGGGGCATGTGTGTGTCGAGATGGGACACATGCATTTAGAGAATGTACACATTTGTGGGTAATGATGGGATACGTTCAAAGGCATATTTGGGGCGCATTTTTGGCAAGGGATTCCGTCCTCGTTGAGGGTAGAAGAAAGACACTGTTGAGGGTAGAGTCTGGACAAAGGTGGAGGTGGGGCATGTGAGAGTGTAAAAGTTTGAAATAACAAGGTAGGGAGTGGACATATAAATTGGGATATTTTGGGCAGATTTGGGCTTTATATAGAGAAGAGGTGGGGAACATTTTAAGGGTAGATGTGGAACATTTTAATTGGAGATGAAGTGTATGTGAGAGTAGAGGTTTCACATGTTTAAATTAGCAGGTGGGACTCATTTGAAGGTATATTTTAAGTGCGTTTGAAGGTAGGGATGGGGACGATTTTTAAATTAGATAATTTATACAATAATAAGATGTTTGACAGTGTTGAGTATAGGTGGGGCATGTGAGAGTGTAGAGAGTGGGCTCATTAGTTGGTAGATGCGGGACATGTTTGAATTCACAGGTAGGGCACATTTCTGTGGAGAGATGGGGCGCAATTTGAGGGTAGAAATGGGACAGCACTGTTGAGAGTTAGAAGTGGGACATGTGAGAGTGTATAGGTGGAAAAATGAAAGGGAGGGAAGGGGAACATTAGTTGGTAAAGATGGGACACGTTTGAATTGTTTGACATTTTGAGGGTAGAAATGGGACACTACTTGTGAGGGTGGTGGTAGGACTCTGTTGATTGCAGATGTGGAGCACATTTTGAGAGTAGAAGTGGGACATGCATTTTGAGATTTTACACATTTGTGGGTATAGATGGGACACATTTAAATGCAGATTTGAGGGCACATTTTTGGCTAGGAAGGTAGGGAGTTGGTACACTACTTGGTAGAGGTAGGACATGTTTCATTCACATTTGGGGGAACATCTGTTTAAAGAGATGGACCCATTTTAATTGTAGAAATGAGAGATCTGTTGAGGGTAGAGATAGAATACAGTTGAGGGGAGTTGTGGAGCACATTTTTGGGTCGAGTAAGGACACATTTGAAGGCAGATTTTAGGTGCAGTTGATGGTAGGGATGGGACACATATTGAGCTATGTAAGATAAACGTTGTGGGTAGAAGTAGGACACAGTTGTGTTTAGAGGTGAGGCACATGAATTTAAATAGTGTACTCATTTGTGGTTAGAGATGGGACACGTTCAAAACCAGATTAGGTTGTGCATTTGTTGGAAAAGTATTTGGGTCCTTTTTAGGATTGCATTGGAACACTGTTAAGGGTAGAGCTGGGGCACATATGGTGATAGCAGTAGGACACATGAAGGTAGAGTTTGACACACTTATGGGTAAATTATGGGACTCTTGCAATGGTAGATTTGGGGGTGCATGTGTTGATAGATTACTTGGTCCATTTTGAAGGTATCAGTTTGACACTGTTAAAAGTTGAGATGGGACACTTTTGCAGGTGGATGTGGAGTAAATTTTTGAGTAGAGTTTGGACACATTTGAAGGCAGATTTTAGGTGCATTTGGGGGTAAGGATGGTTAACAATTTGAGAGTATAAGTGGGGCACTGTTGAGTGTAGAGATGGGACACATGAATTTAGAGATTGCTGCATTTGTGGGTAGAAATGGGACAGGTTCAAAGGCAGATTTGAGGGCACATTTGGGAGTGGAGGATTTGGTCCATTTTGAGGGTAGAATTGGGAAACTGTTGAGGGCAGATGTGCAGAAAGTGGTGGCATTCATATAATGGTGGAGGCTGGACACCTTCGTAGGTACTTGTGGCAGACATATGATGGCAGATTTGGGGGCACATTTGTATTTTGAGGTTTAAAATGGGATACCACTGTTCAGGGAAGAGGGGGGACAATTGTGAAATTAGAGACGGGGCATTTGAGAGTGTACATTTTGAAGGTAGAAGTGGGATACATGAGGGTAGAGTTGGGTCACATGCAGAGATAGGTGGTACACATAAGATGGTTGACGTAGATTCTCATTCGTAGGCATTGATGGGATCAGTTTGCAGGTGCAGGTGGCACACATGAAGGCAGATTTGTCGAAAAGATGGGGTCTTTTTCAGCGCGTTTAAAGGTTAAGGTTTAAAGGTTCACATTAAGGAATGCAATTTGCCGGTACTGGTGGAATGCATGTGTAGGTAGACTTTGGATACAAGGAACACATTTTTAGGTAAAGATACTTATACACAGCTATTTTTTAATCATATTTCACAGTTGTAGGTAAAGTATTTAGGGAATTGGGACACATTTGTAAGTAGAGATGAGATAGGATAGTTTTGTAATAATATAATTATGCACCTTTAATGCTGTATTTTCAGTACTATGCAATTATCATCGATTACGATATTTTTTTCATCGAAGAACAATAAATCTTCTACACTAGTAGTTAGTTCGTGGTGTAAGTTTGAAAACTAGATATTAAATTATATATTTTTTTATTTCAGTATGCTGAAGGTGCACGGCAAAGTAAGCGATGTCAACATAGAAACGGATTTGAAGCAGAGACATAGTAACCTTATTCCGTTCGGCCAGATCAAACTCAATTATCTTCCTGTTAGGCATGTTATTTCAAGGCCTAAACACTATTATATTTTTTTTTACAAACGATTTTATAAAACAATATGAATATGAAAACTTAGAAGTGTGAAGTGTAATGTATTCTTTTAAGTGTAATCATTTTGCAACATTTAATTTTGAAATAACAGATTTTAAAAATAAATATAAACCATAGTTTTGTTATATTATTTGCCTGCTCATTCTCTGATGGTTTTCTATTATTTAGCAGTTTGATCATCAACGGCTAATTGCCATGCTTTCGAGGAAGGAATTGAATGAAAACATAAGATTTAGAATTTTCTTGCAAGAAATATAAAAATCCAATTATACGTTTAGGTTGTGTTGGAAACTCTCCCTCTACAATTGATTATTTTTGTTTTGTTAAACATTTTAAGCATCTTAGTTTTTCAAAATGGTCAAATGGTCCCATTCCTAAATAAAATAAAAACTGTTTTGGTGTCCTCATTCAACTACATTGCCATTTCAAAATTAAAATTGTGAATATCATGTGTTCGAAAGAATCTTTTTAATATATTGTTTATTTCTATTTTTATTTTGATTCTCAATAACAAATTATTACAATTATTTGCTCAAAGAAATTGTATTTAATGAAATAGTGATATTCACCATTTTAACTTAAAATGGTAATTTTATTGGTGTATACCAACGATCTGTACTATATAAAGGATAAACTGCTTAACAATGCATCAGTCAGTTTTCTTATTATCTGCAGATAATTATTTGGTTATTTATCCATGTTTCTTGGCTTTAAAGCTTCTTTAGAACTTAATCGCCATCATTAAGTTATAAGGTTGTAAATGTGTCGCCAAAGAGACTGGGCATGCCTGCGCCATTTTGTGGGAGACAAAATTGGCCGTGCCTTCTGAGATACATTAACTTCGTGAGTAATTTATCCAGTATATATTACTTATCGTTGGTGTAGACCTGTTTGATAGTGCAAAAGTGGATTGGTAGATATATTTACAAAATGATATGGTTAATTTTTACCTAGAAAATCTTATTTGTAATTATTAAATATTATAAATATCGCATGCATAATCGATCAATTATTTTTATAGATATGTCAGTCTGCTTTACTACGGCAATATAAGAACAATGATTTTTTTTATATATATAAAGACGCTAATTTGTACTTTTGGTTGTAATGCAAGTTCATAGATGGCAGCACAAAACAATTTGGGATTTTATTGGTTTTTTTTTAAATTTTGTTTGAATCTACAACATTAGTGTTGTCATCTATGTGTTTCACTATCTACGAAATGTAGAGGCTCCATATGACGTTATACTTTAAAAGTTCAACTTTTCGATAGTAGAAAAATTAATTAATTTAAAATTTCTAGTAATTAATTTGATTCCAGGCCATTTAGTCGCCAAATTTAAACTAGTGCAATGGTATTTCAAGTAATTAAACGCTACGACATTTGGGAACAGGAGGTCTCCGTTCATAGGGGCTGGGGGTGTCCAACTGTGCAGTCTGTAAGGCTCTTGACTTGCAAGCAAAATATTAGGCTCGATTCCGAGCATTGCTAAAACAAGTGCCTAATTTTCTCTGCAGCTAAAAAGACCGGCGAATAAGACACTGTAAAGAGGGTGCACGTTAAATATGCTTCCAAATCGCTCCGCTGCAACTTGTTGCCCTTGAAAAGTTGTATTCAGACGTTGTCTCGTCACTTGACTGAGGTTCTAAGTGACGACGCAAGTCATTAATAGTTCTCGGGTAAAACTGGAAACAACTAAAATTCCACCCATCCTTAAAGCGTTTCTTTGGGTGCCGACTTAGATACCAGCTCGTTGACTGGGTTATTAAATTCCGTTGCCAAAATAGTCTTTGTGCGATGGCCCCCTCCCCCAAAAAAAGTTTCAGTACCTACTCAGAACCACAGTCAAGTGAAAGTAGTTACCTAAATTATGAGGCTAGTCACCAAGGGCTCTAGTGGGGCGATCATTATACTCAACTCCTGGGTTCAAAGTAGGATGTTTTCACTTGACCACGGTTCCAAATTACGAAGCGTAATTTGGCTATGTTAAAGCCCCTTGCAGCAGTGTATCGTTATTCTTATAGTTTTAGTTCGTGACACTCGGTTGACAAAAATAGAAAGCCTCGTACGTTTTGCTTCTTTGCGAAGAAATTGCAGTAGTGCCTCATTATTCTTACAGTTTTAGCCAATGACGCATCGGTCAACCAATCATTAAGGCCTCTTAAATTTTGATTGTTTGCGGCGAAATTGCAGAAGTGTCTTTATTCTTATAGTTTTTGTTAATGATCATCGGCCGACCAAATTTTAAGGCCTCGTAATTAGGGCTTGAATGCAGCGAAATTGCAGTACCGTCTCGTTATTCTTATAGTTTTAGTTCATGACCTTCTACCGACCAACTTTTAAGGCTACATATTTTATGCTTGTTTGAGGTAATATTGCAGTAGTTTCTTGTTATCCTTATAGTTTCCGTTCATGACACGTTGGTCAACCAAATTTTATTTTCTCGTAATTAGTGATTTTTTGCGGCGAAATTGCAGTAGGGTCTCGTTATTCTTATAGTTTCAGTTCAAGATCTTAGGTCGACCAAACTTTAAGACCCGGTAATTTGTGCTTGTATGCAGCGAAATTGCAGAAGTGTCTTGTTATTCCTATAGTTTTAGTTCATGACGCTTCGGTCGACCAAATTTTAATTCCTCATAATTTGTGCTTGTATGCAGCGAAATTGCAGAAGTGTCTTGTTATTCCTATAGTTTTAGTTCATGACGTTCTACCGACCAACTTTTAAGGCTACATAATTTATGCTTGTTTGAGGTAATATTGCAGTAGTTTTTTGTTATCCTTATAGTTTCCGTTCATGACACGTTGGTCAACCAAATTTTATTTTCTCGTAATTAGTGATTTTTTGCGGCGAAATTGCAGTAGGGTCTCGTTATTCTTATAGTTTCAGTTCAAGATCTTAGGTCGACCAAACTTTAAGACCTGGTAATTTGTGCTTGTATGCAGCGAAATTGCAGAAGTGTCTTGTTATTCTTATAGTTTTAGTTCATGACGAACCGGCCGACCAAACTTTAAGGCCTGGTAATTTGTGCTTGTAGCAGCGAAATTGCAGAAGTGTCTTGTTATTTTTATAGTTTTAGTTCATGACGAAGTAACCGACCAAACTTTAAGGCCTGATAATTTGTGCTTGTAGCAGCGAAATTGCAGAAGTGTCTTGTTGTTTTTATAGTTTTAGTTCATGACGCACTGGCCGACCAAACTTTAAGGATTAGTATTTTGTGCAGAAGTGTCTTGTTATTCCTATAGTTTTAATTCATGACACTTCGATCGACCAAATTTTAATTTCTCATAATTTGTGCTTGTATGCAGCGAAATTGCAGAAGTGTCTTGTTATTCCTATAGTTTTAGTTTATGACGCTTCGGTCGACCAAATTTTAATTCCTCGTAATTTCTGCTTGTATGCAGCGAAATTGCAGAAGTGTCTTTATATTCTTATAGTTTTAGTTCATGACGAACCGGCCGACCAAACTTTAAGGCCTGGTAATTTGTGCATGTAGCAGAAGTGTCTTGTTATTCCTATAGTTTTAGTTCATGACGCTTCGGTCGACCAAATTTTAAAGCCTCGTAATTATTTCTTGTGTGTAGCGAAATTACAGTACTGTCAAAATGAATGTTATAATAAAAAAAAATAATGTTATAATTTATTCATAAGTCATCATTCCAATTTGCCCCCCCCCTTAAATTGTAGTTAAAAAATAACCCCCCCCCCCCCCCCTGTTTTTTACCATTTCTTTCTCGATGAATTATGAATCCATTTCACAAATTTTAGATTTTTAAAATAAAAAATAAAAGAAACAAGAAGTTTTAATTCGCTTGTAACAATTTTCCTTTCAATTTTTTTTAGTAAAAAGTAAAAGTAAAGGATAAAATTTTAGTTTTACTAATTTTTAAGTAGCTAACTGTTAAATCTAAAATAAATTGCAACCAAACCAAGAATTACGTAGGGTTTATATGTATTTAAAAACTTTGAAATTCAAGATTTATTTATTTAAGTAGGTAGGTAGGTGGGTAGATTTTCTCTAGTTTGTGTGACTGATCAGAGACCTGCTTAAAAGCCTTCGTCAAGTAAGACAGACACAGACAGAATTTGTACTGACACAGAGAGAGAAAGTACATCCAGAGCGGAGGTGGGAATCAAACCCGTTCTCGGTACACAGGGCGCAGACAGTTAGCGTAATGGGCTGTGATCAAACCCACTAAGCCATCCGGCCCTATTTATGCTAGTTAGTTATTATTGTAAACATCGTCGCATTAGAGCTACACCAGGGCATTTTGATACGGGCTTCGTAAGTTAGAACCACAATCAAGTAAGGAAATTTAGGCTATAAAAATTGTAAAACCGAAAACAGCCTCTGTACAGCATATATTCTCTTTACATGTAATACGCATTGTGTGGTTTATCTATAGAAAAATGAAAAATTGAATGAAAGGGACTCTCTTGTGAAAGCTTTCTAGTCTGATAAAGAAATTGTCTGGATAGTTATTATCTAAACAAATATGTTGAATAATGGTGAAAAGTAGCGACGGGAAATTCATTGTCAATCACTATGTGAATTGTCTAGTTGCAAAACTAGCATTCTCCCAAGTATGACAAAGATATAGGGTCCGATTCGTTTATTAGAAACTTTTAACATATATATTCAGATTTGTGTGCTTGGTCAGAAACCCGCTTATAAACCTTCGTCAAGTAAGGCAGACACATTACACACACACATAAGTGGATGCATCTAATTTTTAGAGACAGGCCAACTAGAGGATCCCCAGAATTGACTTGTCACCGCCAGAGGTATTGATTTGTAATGGGAACTTGGAGGACTTTGTGACCACGACGGATTTAACGTGCACCAGTCACCATTGCGTACACGGGGGTCTTCGGAAGGCAGCGGGACTCGAACTCGCAACCTTAGGGGTGACAGTCCAAGACCTTACCGACCAGGCTATCCCGGCCCCAACTTTTGACTATAGTGAGTTCATTTGGACGAAATCAACAATAAACGGACCGGGCCCTATATCTTAGTTATACTTTGGAAAATGTGAATTTTGGAACTAGACCCTTCATGTCGGATACGTTGGCTTCTTTTTAACTACCATAGTAACTTTATCATTAAAATAGAGTAATGAAAGTGATTTTACGCTTGGCTTTGTCTTCTTTGTGCCGTCCATCTTCGCTGTTATAACATCTGCTTAATGATACGGTTGCTGTTCGTCTGCCCTTTGTTGGGCTTGGATTTGTAAAACAAACGTTTCTTTTCGTATAATAAAGTAACCCTGAAACAGGTTGGTTGGTTGGTTGGTAGACATACATATTCAGGTTTATGTGCTTGGTCAGAGACCCGCTTATAAACCTTCGTCAAGTAAGACAGACACAACACACACACAAGTGGATCCATCTAATTTTTAGAGACAGAGGCCAACTAGAGGATCCCCAGAATTGGCTTGTCACCCCCAGAGGTATTGAAACAGTTTTCAAAGGTTTTGTTTCACTTTCATTACCTATTATGAAATATAATACAGGGTGGCCCAAAAGTAGCCTTAACAGTTAATGTTGGGTTATTGGTTTAACTTTGGGTTATTTAGAACAGGTATTTGACATAGTCGTGCTTAGTTTTGTTGCTTAGCTAAAATAAAGTCGTACTACAGCGTATCTTACCCAAAGAGAAGCAATTCGTGAACTTCGATTGGTTTAGTTTCGAGATATCTTCGGTTTATTAGACCGTACCCACCAGGCTATCCCGGCCCCGTTTATTTGTTTGATGCTCTAGAAATATGCAAATGTCACCAGAGGACGGGACCAGGTGGTTGCAGGGAATGCATCAATCTCGAAGGTAGACAATTTGAGCACCTTCGGGATTAAGAATGTAAATATATGTATGTAAATAAAAGCTGTCACTTTTGACTATGGTTCTTAATTACGATGCCTGTCGCCAATAACTCTCCTGTAGCTCTAGTACTACGATAATTCAACCAAACTAAACTTAACCTGTATTAAAATAACTGTTTCTGTATAAATAACTGTATACCTAACTAACTGTTAGGCTACTTTTGGGCCACCCTGCATAATGAAAGTATGTTGGTTGGTTGGTTGGTAGACATATATATTCAGGTTTGTGTGCTTGGTCAGCGACCCGCTTATAAACCTTCGTCAAGTAAGACAGACACAACAGACAACACACACACATAAGTGGATCCATCTAATTTTTAGAGACAGAGGCCAACTAGAGGATCCCCAGAATTGGCTTGTCACCCCCAGAGGTATTGATTGGTATGGGAACTTAGAGGACTTTCGGACCCAACAGATTTAACGAGCACGTACTCCGCATATACTCGGTAGGTCTTCAGTGGTACCGGGACTCGATCGCAGGACCTTCCGATCCCGAGACCGAGACGCTGACCACTAGGCTCACTACGGCCCCATGAAAGTATTGCGTAGAGATTGAAAATCCGAAATGGAGATTTGGGGTTTTCGACACGTTTTGGAGGCTTCTGAAAAATTGGTTTTCATTTCAAACATTGAAAAGTCGGTCCGTCTGTTCAGCTCTAACTAAAAGAGCTACGGACTTCGAATTTAGTACACAAATTTCTTGTACCAGCCGGACGTCGTAATAAGGTTTTCAAGAAAATCGCGCAGGCGTAAAAGAGGGTAGGTAAGGAACTTCTTTATAGTTTACTTCTTAGGAACTTCTTAGTTTGCAAGGTATTGCTAATACAACAAAAACGATTCATACTTCAAATTTTGTACACCAGTGCCTGCCGGACGTCATAATAAGGCTTTTGAGAAAATCGATTGGGATTTCGATTTCAAAATTTATGCATTAGTTAGATAGGTAGGTTGATACCTGTATTTTACGGCTTGTGTGCCTGATCAGAGACTCGCTTATAAAAATACAGGGTTGTCCAGAAATAAGTTGCCCAACTCAGAGGCCTGTGCAGGATGCTGTATTGGTCAGAATGTGATAAAATTTGAGATACAGACATTTCAGATCATGCGCTCGCTATTTATTACAAAAGAAAAATTAGTTCAAAAATGTGCCGATAGGTGGCGCTGTAGATTCAAAAACGCATTCTACAGTAATTCTACATGAGATCCGTGGTTCTCCACAATTTTTCCCATTCTTATAGCTTTGTGTCTGATCTCACTCCATGTGATTTCTGGTTGTGTGGATACTTAAAGGTCTACCGAGAACGTCCTGCAACCTTGGCGGATCTGAAAGCCTCAATTGTTCGGCAGGTTCAAGGAATTTCTGCAGATTTACTGCGTTCCGCTGTGGAACACACAACATTAAGAATGGAAAGTGTTATGGAGAACCACGGATCTCATGTAGATTTACTGTAGAATGCGTTTTTGAATCTGAAGCGCCACCTATCGGCAAATTTTTGAACTAATTTTCTTTTGCAATAAATCGCGAGCGCATGATCTGAAATGTCTGTATCTCAAATTTTATCACATTCTAACCAATACAGCATCCTGCACAGGCCTCTGAATTGGGCAACTTTTTTCTGGACAACCCTGTACGTCAAGTAAGACAGACACAGACAGAATTTTTACTGACACAGAGAGAGAAAGTACACCCAGGGCGAAAGCGGGAATCGAACCCTCACCCGGAGCAGTGTGCAGTAGCGTAATGGGTTGGGATCAAACCCACTAGGTCACCCGGGCCCCATTATTGCATTAGCTCCGTGGGACTGATCATCCTCTTAAAAATACTATATCATTTGGATAAATATGTAGCTTAAAAGTTGCAAATAGGAGTTTGATATTTAAATTTTTTTTTCCTAATATTAAATTGGGGCATTACGTACATTTTACTATACTTACATTTACTATAATTTATTATATTTACTTTACTTTACTATATTTATATTTACTTACCTTTTTATGCACATTTACATTTGCACATTTTACTAACTATTTACTCTGTGTGTCGGCATTGTTGAAGGCTACAAAGCATTTATACAACATAAAAAGCGGGAATTCAAACAAAACCGTATGACCTGAAACAATATACTTATATTTGTTTTTTATCTTTTAGTTGTTTGGTAATATAGTGCTGCTGACTATTTTAAAGGGAAAATATTAATTAAAAAATTCACGTTTAGATGAAATAAAACTGAATCCACCGGCATTCACAAAGATTTTTGAACCCTGAAATATGATTTTTGTTTTTACAATCGAACCTTGACACGGTTTCTCTCACGTGATTCATTGAAAAAGTGTCGTTCAACCGTCGTTTCAGAGGACAATGCCACTTTTTGTTGATGTTTTCAAGTTTTTAAGGAGGAAAAAGAAATCACCTTGACTTTTCTTGGTGTTTGATCGTAGAGTTCAAAAGTTCCCGATCTTAGGCTATTCCCTCATTTCAGCGTGGCGTGGTGGGTTAAGGGGGAATGGGCGCGCTGGATCGCGGGTCTCCAAACTCAAGTGCCTCAGTGTTAATCCAATGGAAAAAACTATTTTCTCTGTCACATTTCTCCGGCTGTATTGAATATTTTTGCAAACGGTTTCTTTCAAATAATAAATGTAGATAACTTACAGGTCTCTATCTTCCCACTTTTTGAAATGGCTTCGAATATTTTGTGTAAAATTATTTATTGAAAATTTAAAAAAAATATTCGAACCCATTTCAAAAAGTGGGAAGGTCGGGACCTGTAAGTCAGCTACATTTATCACACAAAAAAAATCCGCTTGCAAAAATATTCAATACAGCCGGAGAAATGTGGCAGAGAAAATATTTTTTTTCTCCATATAGGTTTAACACTGATGCACTTTGCTTTGGAGACCCCCGGTCCAGCGCGCCCATTCCCCCTTAAGGGAGCGAAGAATATTAGGGTATATGGCCGTGATAAGAACCGGAAAACTTCGCGGTGAGAAGTCGATCAATAATCTACACGTCTGTGGTCTGTCTTACTTGACGAAGGCTTATAAGCGGGTCTCTGATCAAGCTATAGTATCAGATATATAGTATTAGTTAAAGTATTAGATTGGCAGGTCACGTGACCTCCAATGCTAACGACGGGACGCGCATGGAGACCAGAATAAAAGGGCAAATGGGTCAGTGTTGCCACCACATTAATGAGAAAAATACTACGAAAAAATACCGTTTAATTCTAAAATTACAAAAAAAAAATACCATAAAAATACTAAAAAAGCGTTTCACGTTTTTTTTTAAAGTCACTAAAAAGATTCCAAAATGCAGCTAGTATTTTTATGGTATTTTTTTGTAATTTTAGATTTAAAAGGTATTTTTTCGTAGTATTTTTCTCATTAATGTGGTGGCAACACTGACCCATTTGCCCTCTTATTCTGGTCTCCATCCGCGTCCCGTCGTTAGCATTGGAGGTCACGTGATCTGCCAATCTAATACTTTAACTATGATATCTATGGATCAAGAACATAAGCCGGAATATATATGTCCCTACCCTCTACACACGGCCACGAAGGCCCCATGAAAGTTATGTTTCGTAAATTGTCTAGGATGTGCTGTAATTCTGGCTTTCAATTTCCTGCCTGTAGACCTTTCTAACCGTGGCATCTGGCAAGCTGTTACCATAGCAACGTCTTGTAAACAAAATTTAAGGAGGGCCATGCTAAGCTAACTCTTTAGACTTGTATATAAAATTACTCTCAATCCATTATATCTCAATAAATAGTGCTCGTAGAACAAAACTTCAAGTACGATAAATTGCTATACACTTTATGCTTTACAAATTTTGCATTGACAATTATGTTCTAAATGTTATAAAGTTTGGGATATCAAGCAAAAACAAAATTTTGACAAAGTTGTAAGTGGCATAAGTGCGGATTAGTCCCTGAAGGGGGGCCCTGAACGTTATCATAAGAATCCTGTACTAGGTTTCAATAATGCTACTATCCGGTTTTGTCCTCCAGCAGTAAAGCTAGTAATCCACTCGTGCTATAGCTGGGCAAGTGCTTGATTTTGTGACGTCATTGTTACTAGTACGCATGCGCGCGAGTATGAAGCCGGATTTCTGAAGCTGGATTTTTGAATCGTTTTCAAAGCGATATTGACGTTTCAAATAACTTTTGAGCATGCGCAGTTAGTTAGAAGGGAGAGTTTAAGTTTCTTAACTTTATTTATGTTTGTTTATATTATGAACTAAGGAATATTATGCTCAGATGAATCTTATTATGAATTCATTACATAATAATTTATTGGAAAACTAGTTTTTATAGTAAAATCATCAAATATCAGTAATAATTTGAATTATACATAAACATGTTTACAGTAATATCTTTGTTTACTTTTAAAAAATAAGAACTACATATAATGATTTTATTATGATCCTTTGGCAGTTTATAAAATACTAGGAAGTAAGCAAATTGGCTTTAAGTAAAATTAAACGAAAAATGCGCTTTTTTAGCCTTTGAAACTGCATCAAATTTGTATACAAACAAAAAAAAAGTAAACAATGCAACTTTTAAAAACTCAATAAATCTGGTTCTACAAGGCATGCGCATGTTTTTGTTTCCACGGACAGTGTTTTCCATCGCTCCCCAAAGCTGGATATAGCAGATACGTCACAAAATAAAGCACTCGCATAGCTATAGCGTGAGTGGATTACTAGCTTTAGACGTGGGGAAAGGACCAGGGATTGGAAATGTCCTCTTTACAGAGGTTTACCACAGTGACTAGCCAGAGAACACCAAACAATTTAAAACCGCCGTCAAGTGAAGAGGTCAATATACTTTAGAATGAAAACTACTTAAAAACTAATGACTTGGGGCCCGGATGGCCGAGTGGTTTGGACCATTACGCTAGCAGTCTGCGCGCTGTAACGGGTGAGGGTTAGATTCCCGTCTTCGCCCTGAGTGTATATTCCTTTCTCTGTGACAGTAAAAAATTCTTTCTGTGTCTGTCTTACTTGACGAAGGCTTCATAAGCGGGTCTCTGATCAAGCTCACAAGCCGGAATATATATGTACCTACCCCACTAATGATTTTTACCAATATTATGCCTCATTTTTATAAGAATTTATCCGAAATACGTAAAAAGTCGCAAAATATGCATGTCACAAATTTCCATGTCAGATTGGTTACATCAACTTGCGAAATAAGTTCTGGGCTGAAAACGTCATTGTAAAGAATGGACTGCTCATTGGCAAAACTAAAAGGGCCCTTAACAAGTGACTTAATGAAATCAATAAGCTAATTCCATGCAAAAATATCCTGTCTGTAGTGTAAGTCACGTTTGTAAAAAGTGATTATCACTACAACTTTTAACATTAAATGAAAAAAAAATTGCGGAATAGCTGATCTATACACTTATTAAATGGCCGTAGTGAGCCTAGTGGTCAGCGTCTCGGTCTCGGGATCGGAAGGTCCTGTGATCGAGTCCCGGTACCACTGAAGACCTACCGAGTATATGCGGAGTACGTGCTCGTTAAATCTGTTGGGTCCGAAAGTCCTCTAAGTTCCCATACCAATCAATACCTCTGGGGTGACAAGCCAATTCTGGGGATCCTCTAGTTGGCCTCGTCTCTAAAAATTAGATGATCCACTTATGTGTGTGTTGTCTGTTGTGTCTGTCTTACTTGACGAAGGTTATAAGCGGTCGCTGACCAAGCACACAAACCTGAATATATATGTCTACACCACAACCACTATTAAAACTAAATAATGTAACTTGCTTTATTTAATTTGATTTATTTTTCAAATTTAAAAAGCTTGTAACCACCTCTTAAATTGTGACTTACACTACAGGTACATGGAATTAGCCAATAGTCAAGTTGGTACAACAATGATACTTCAGGAAATCCTATTGCTACAAATTCCGCAACAATAAATTGTTTCACGGTTAATTTAAAAAAACAATTTTGTGTGTTAGACAGCAATTCACGCACCAATTATTAAAGAAAGGTGTTGGCGAAGGTCAATTCTATTTTTTTTTCTTAAATGTTTGTCAAAATTTCCTTGCTTTGAATGATGTTTCATGATGTTTATTTTTAAAAAGATATTTTAGGTTTAAAAAAAAAAGAATTAAAAAATAATAATTTCAAATTCCCGATTTTAATTTCTTTTTTGAATAAAATCATAGTATCTCATATAACAAAACGTATATGTAAAACAATTTCAGTAATTCGTTGAGAAGTCCAACGCAAAAATTCCAAATCTAAAGAAATCGAAGAGCTTAGTGGAAGAACGTGCTTAGTGACATTTTTGAAAAAATTGACATTTGGGTGTCCTTGAACATATTACTTACTTCTTTAACGATAACAAGTTTCCCCTTTATCATAAACTTAAAGTTTAGTTTATTTTTTAAGCTTTACAAGTACCGTTTTCAAACAGATTTAGAGTGCAAACGAAAAGTTTTAACAGCACTATTCTCCGTTCACCTTTTGTCACTTAGCTTTCTTCCACTAAGCTCTTCCATTTTCAAAATTCCGACTATTGTAATTTCTATGTGCTATTGTAAACTCCAGACTATTACTAAAGAGCACAGCTGCCAGATGACCATAGATAAGGGCCATCTGTATCAACACAACGGCGACGGAAAACTTAAATTTAACAAAAGATAAATGATGAAAACCGATCACTTATTACAGCAACCCCTCGCTATATCGCGCTTCCCGGGTTGGTTGGTTGGTTGGTAGACATATATATTCAGGTTTGTGTGCTTGGTCAGCGACCCGCTTATAAACCTTCGTCAAGTAAGACAGACACAACAGACAACACACACACATAAGTGGATCCATCTAATTTTTAGAGACAGAGGCCAACTAGAGGATCCCCAGAATTGGCTTGTCACCCCCAGAGGTATTGATTTGGTATGGGAACTTGGAGGACTTTCGGACCCAACAGATTTAACGAGCACGTACTCCGCATATACTTGGTTTCAGTGGTACCGGGACTCGATCGCAGGACCTTCCGATCCCGAGACCGAGACGCTGACCACTAGGCTCACTACGGCCCGCTTCCCGGGAGACCAAAGAGTTCTATAGTAGGGTAGAGGAACGACTCGTACTGAGCTGTCATCGGCAGCCATGGCTCACTACGGAGCCCGAATAGAGTGGCAAAAGTGCTAGTTAATTTACAATTTTGATACTGAGAGAGGAAGTACACTCAGGGCAAAGGCGGAAATCGAACCCGCGCCTGTTACAGCGCGCGGACTGCTAGCGTTATGGTCTGCGATTCAAACCACTCGGCCATCGGGCCCCACATGCCACCCTATATTGTCTCCGTGTTGGTCCATGGTGCTGTTGCCAGGTTCAGTCTCTACCCTACTATAGAACTCTTTGCGGGAGACAAGCAAAAAAGCGCTGTATAACCGAATGCACGATATAATGAGCGACTTGATAAATATTATACTTTTGATGTATTTATGCTTTCTACAAAGTTTTTAAATTAAAGCACAGTATGTATTTGAAAGATAAAACTAAATCATATTAAAAAGCAAAATTTCATTGCATTCATAGCAAAAATTTATAGAAAGGACTCAGAATACTTAATTATGAACATTACACATTATTGCACAAGTATACTATACACACATATTTCACTCATTTTCTAGTAAAAAAATCCATCTAAAGTGGCTGCTTTGATTTTTCTCGTAAGGTAAGGTAATCGTTTCAGGCTGTCTATTTCTAGCCTCCTTCAGGAGCTTTAACACAGCCAATAAACGCCTCGTTATTTAGAACCCTGGTCAAGTGACGAGGTCGACACCTGAGCGGGCACCCAACGGAACTTCGAGCGACATCGTACGCTAACGCCGTCGGGACTTTGGACTCCACAGATTTAACGAGTACGTCTGTCCTGTGTACTCGGGCCCATCCGTGATGAGGATTTTTTTCTACTATTTCCAGCACGGATCCGATTTATAGGATGGCTGGCAGTAGTGGGATTCGAACCCCGCACTCCTGAGAAGGTTGAATCTCTAGGCTGATGCCTTAACCACTCGGCCACGGACGGGCCGATTTTTCTCGTAAAACCTGTTTTCCTTTGAAATTTTTTACATGTTTAAAATCTTGACCATGTGCCTCATGTCGATTTTAAGAAAAATACTTATTGAAAAAATATGGAGGAAAAATTGGGAGACATGATACAAGGCGCGATATATCCGAATAAGCGATGTAACGAGGCGCGATATAGCGAGGGTTTACTGTTAGTACATAAATTCTGATACACGCTTAATGCTTTGCACGCTATGGACAATTCAAACGAGGCGGGACGTGGTTTGTTTGTGGGGTAAAAGATAATGTTTAACATAGCTGTGACGTCATTATATGCGTGATCGTTCTAGTTTGAACGAATTAGATGCCGGGTAGTTTGTTTGTGGGGTATAGCACAACATTTGACCTATATGTGACGTCACCGTAGGCGGACCGTTCCAGTGATCCGTTAAGCGGTTGCTAGTTTTAAGGTTGCTAGTTTTAGCTCCTTATTATTACCGTTTGAGCTGAATCATCGTCGCACGAGAGCTACATGAGGGCTAATTGCGACGGGCGTCATAATTTAGAACCACAATTAAATGACGAGCCGATACTTTGAGTAGGCACGAAACGCAACTTTTTAAGACATCGTACAAGGGGTCGGTACATTGGAGTGGAGCATATTTTAACGTGCACTCGCTCTCTACTAAATGCAATTGATTTAAAGTAAGAAAGAAAAGATGTTATTCCATATGGCTCCAACCACGTGACTTGGGGAGGGATGTTAGCCCACTCTTGCTTCGTTTGCTGACGCGTGGTGTATCTTAAGCCCTGGTTTGTAAGGGATTGAAAACGCACGTCAAAGCGTTAAAACACGCCCTGCTCATCGATACCAGCGTCTTATCTTCGTGTGGGTGGTTTGTTAGTATTCACGTCTAGCGATGCGTCCGCATCTAACGCATGCGTAGTAAGCGAAGGCCACCGTTATCTCATTCGAATAAGTAGATACATCGGCCATTTCGCGCGTTTTGGACGCTCTAATCAAACCACGGCTGATTCGCGATTTTCGAACGCTGAGATCAACGTTAATTTTGGTGTCGCGGTCACGTGACAACTAGGGCCAATAAGAAAGCGGAAATTTTGGACGCACTGCTCAGCGTCCGATTTTATGTTCTTACAAACCAGGGCTTTACTCTTTTAAGAGTTGATGTTGCCCTTAACAGTTGCGTTGGGTGCCTACTCAGGTGTCGGCTCGTCACTTGATTATGGTTCTAAAAATATGACGCCCGTCGCCAATAGCTCTAGTGCGACGATAATTCAAACTAAACTAAACTTTTAAGAGTTAATTAAAAGTCAAAAAATGACTGTTTGCGCAGTTGTAGGTTGCAGCAAGAGGTCTGAATTTACACAAGACGGTAGCAATTCAGCTGTGAAAGCAGGTGATAGACAAACAAATTTTAAAACAGATCAGTAAATTCATATCTCGAAGAATTTTTCAACTTAGAATACCAAGTTCATGCTTAGAATGCGGAGGAAATTTTCTTTCGCATTTCCACAGGTAGAAAAAAATACGTTGTAATATTAGTTTTTAATGGAGAGTCAGAAGTCTCCAAGTGGATGTAGTGATCCCATAGATATCATAGTTAAAGTATTAGATTGGCAGATCACGTGACCTCCAATGCTAACGACGGGACGCGCATGGAGGCTAAAATAAGGGAGCAAAATGGCCAGTGTTGCTGCCACTTTAAGGAGAAAACACTACGAAAAAATACCGTTTAATTCTAAAATTACAAAAAAATACCATAAAGATACTATAAAAGCGTTTAACGTTTTTTTTTTTTAAGTCACTAAAAAGATTCCATAATGCAGCTATTACCTGTATGGTATTTTTTTGTAATTTTAGAATTTTACGGTATATTTTCGTAGTATTTTTCTCCTTAATGTGGTGGCAACAGTGGCCCATTTGCCCTCTTATTCTGGTCTCCATGCGCGTCCCGTCGTTATAGCATTGGAGGTCACGTGATCTGCCAATCTAATACTTTAACTATGATATCTATGAGTGATCCTACCAAACTCCACTGTAGAAAAACGACAAATAATTCGCCAAGAGCATTTGTTTGGGCATGCTGCAAAGCGATAGATGGCTTCGCTTGGCAAACCGGCTTTGTATCTGTTTTTGCCCGGCGGCGTCTCTATATCTTCTTCTTACTCCATGAATCTAACAGAATGATGAATTAAAGCGTCGAAGGTTGCCTAAAGACAAAAAGAAAGCAGAAAGACGACAAGACTCTCCTTTCGGTGAATCAAATCAATTTCACCTTTAATGAAAAAAAAAGCTGCCCGGCAAGTTTTTAGGCGACAAAGATTCGTGACCTAATCGGGAAATCAAGGTAGGCATAAGAGTTCTTTTCTGAGACCAGTTACTCTCTTTATTAGGTTTTTAGCTCCGACATTACGCTTATAACGTAAAGAGTAAAAGAGTATAAAACACTCGGGTTGGAATTGAAAATCTACAGACGAGTTTAGTTTTAGTTTGAATTATCGTCGCACTAGAGCTACACGAGGGCTATTGGCGACGGGCGTCGTATTTTAGAACCACAGTCAAGTGACGAGCCGACACCTGAGTAGGCACCTAACGCAACCGTGAAGGGCGACTAGCGTGTACTCCCGTTTAGCGTGTACTCGCTCTACACGGGTTATTTATTCGTCGGACATTTTTGGCAGCACGGGCCGTTTATAGGTCGTCAGTTATTTTGCATGCTAGGCGAATGCCTAACCGACTGGGCTCCCCAGCCCCCAATCTACAGGCGAGAATAATGCGTCTAACTAAGCTGAAAAATAGAACGTGTTTGAAACAAAATTTCTTATGAAAATTCGTTCTACAATTAGATAAGTATTCGAAATTTGTGCGAAATTTTATTAAAATTCTATTTACATTGAGGCTTATTTCATTTCATTGGTTTCAAAGCTTATTTGTATTAGAAGCTGAATTGTATAAAATGAGAAGTAAGGTTTGGATTTGAAATAATTAGAAATATTTTTTTGATTACGAGAAAACTGATTTATGGACTGTTACGAATTATTTGGTTTTGTGATTAACGACTTAGCTACTGGGGACACAAATTTGTTATTTATTTGTGATACCAACTGAAGTTTAAGATTAAAAATTCTCTCTCCTGACATCAGAAATCGAGAATTGCACTGTATCTTTATAAAACATATAACTTTTATTATTTACGAAATCCATTTCAAATCAATAGATGAATTTGGTATTCTTTGTTACTTACTAAGCTAACGTCGCATTAAAGTATCTCTTGGGAAATTGGTTGAGGAACCCTATTCCAGTGAACGTACACCGAAGGACTTTCTCAGTGAACATTAAACAGAACATCAACAGGACACGAATATGTAAATGGACAACTCTACAGAATCACTGAAAAGGAATGCCCTGCCTGTCCCTTGTGTTCAAGTGGAGAGAACAAGACTTTTGCGCAACTAACATCTTGTGCTTCTTTATCCAACGCAAATTTTTACTTTTTACCTCATGACAACTTTTCTATATTGGGCATAAGGAAAAAGGGGGTGAGGTGTGTGATTCACTGAACAGGGCAGCAAACGAGCCGTTCCAATAACGAAACGCGGAGGAATACACAGCACTGCGGCAGAAACGAACCCCCCGGACAGAAAACCTAGAAACTTGCCTATTTCGCTATTGGGTTCGTCTTCGCTGGTTCTTAGTTAGTGATCCACATGGTTATTTCTTAAAGGAGTTGGAATTTAAAGTTTAAAAAAAAGTTAATTCTTACGAACTAAAAATGTTAAAATACATTTAGGAGCCCACGTCAATATGATAGAGGGGTCTCATACAAGCATTGCATACAAGTGTAGGGAAAATAGTCCTTTTCTGCCCGGTTCGCTCAGAAGGGTGTGAGTGGGTTTTCGGCTCGCTGTCACCTCACTCCAGTTCTAGCTCAATGATATTGGAAGCACGAAGGAAAATGATTCCTTCAACTGACTCCTCGATGTAATTGAGGGAAAAAAAACATTGCGTTAAAGACATGATAGGGGCCCGGATGGCCGAGTGGTTTGGACCATTACGCTAGCTAGCAGTCTGCGCGCTGTAACGGGTGCGGGTTCGATTCCCGCCTTCGCCCTGGGTGTACTCTCCTTTCTCTGTGACAGTAAAAATTCTTTCTGTGTCTGTCTTACTTAACGAAGGCTTACATAAGCGGGTCTCTGATCAAGCACACAAGCCAGAATATATATGTACCTACAGACCGACCAGACCAAGACATGATAGCTAGTGACAAGCTTCATAATTTTTAACCGCGTTCAAGTTACGAAGCAGAAAACTGATTGGGGGGCCACGCATAATGCAAAGAGAGGGGGCCGGGATAGCCTGGTCGGTAAGGTCTTGGACTGGCATCCCTAAGGTTGCGAGTTCGAGTCCCGCTGCCTTCCGAAGACCCCCGTGTACGCTAATGGTGACTGGTGCACGTTAAATCCGTCGTGGTCACAAAGTCCTCCAAGTTCCCATACCAAATCAATACCTCTGGGGGTGACAAGCCAATTCTGGGGATCCTCTAGTTGGCCTCTGTCTCTAAAAATTAGATGGATCCACATTTGTGTGTTGTGTCTGTCTTACTTGACGAAGGTTTATAAGCGGGTCTCTGACCAAGCACGCAAACCTGAATATATATGTCTACCAACCAACATGCAAAGAGAGGCATCAGAATTTTGGATGTACACACAACATTTCTAAATGGTTGGAATATTTTCTGCGCAATCCGTTCATGGGAAAATTTTGTAGAAATGGTCTTTTGGACCGACCAATGGGTGATCAGACCACTAGTGCAGGCCAAAAGCTTGAAAAGGAATCGAAATGGAATGCACGTGATCAGCCACTGCCACAATTTTACATCATAGCAACAATATGAAAATAAAATAGCAAAGGTACTAGTACAAATTCAAATACACAAAATGGTAAACAGGTAACACAGTTAATAAAATAAAAAGTATATGGCAAATACTACACTAACAATAATACACTTGTAAAATATCTAATAGACATTTTTGAAAATGGACAAAGAAAATAAAATACTGGCATAATTGTATAAAACATATATTCTTATTATAAACATATTTTTTTTAAACAATTATGCGTTTAGACGTATGTTTTACTGGTAATTTTGAAAAATTAGCGTTTCAATTTTGCTGATGGTCACGTCAATTTAGTGGAATTGAACGCGCACTGGGTATTTTATAATCCAAGGATTACTTTAGAACTAATATCCTCATATACATGATTTTTTCAAATGTACCAAACTTAGATTAGATTAGAGGTCACTCGATCACTTATTAGGTAGGTAGGTTTTTGACATAATTTCGGCTGTGTCTTGATCCAAAGCCCTTATAAACATCGTCAATTACGGACTCGCTCAAAATAATGACAATGTGTTTCGCCACTCATTTTAGACGTCCTGAAGCAGAAATATCATATGTCTTAAATTTGTTTACGCCAGAGATACCCCTAAAAAATAATCATTATTGAAATATGTCGTCAATAGCCTGCGCCTGCTCCCGGGTTAAGGTCTTGAAGGTGATTAAAAATACACATTTTTGGGGTGCTATGACTAAACAAACAAACTCTGTCAGTTTTGTATGAATCATAGACCATTTTAACTTTCGTTTTAATCCAAAAATATCTAATAAATTTACCGCTTTACCGACGGCATTGGAATACAATGTCACTCGAAGCTCCCGTTGAATGCCCGCACAGGTATCGACTTCGTCCCTTGACCAGGGTTCTACATTTTGAAGTGTAGTTGGCTGTGTTAAAGCTCCTAATAGAGGCTAGTAATAGACAGTCGGAAACGATTAATTTCCAAATTACAAATCAGGCTCTGCACAAAGAAGGGCGTAGGGAGCCTAGTGGTCAGCGTCTCAGTCTCGAGATCGGAAGGTCCCGCGGTCGAGTCCCGGTACCACTGAAGACCCACCGAGTATATGCGGAGTACATGCTCGGTAAATATGTGGGTCCGAAAGTCCTGTGGTCGGTCATTGCGCAGTTTCCCACGGGTACAGGTCCCTGGAGACTATTTCCCTCCCCTTCAGGGACATGTCTAAATTGTGGAGGTGGCGATAGATGGCAGCATCTGTCTTGTATGTGAGTGTATGTCGTGCCCGTCCTTCTTGACGAAGGTTTATAAGCGGGTCTCTGTAACGAAGCACACAAGCCTGAAAATATATGTCTACCAACCAACCATCTGCACAAGGAAGTATTGCACTTCAAATTTACTCAACAACGACACTACTTGATTGAGAACCGCAAGTGTGGGTTTTCTTTAAGCAATATGTTAAATAACTCATTGACTTAAATTGATACAGCGATCTTCCATCATTACCGGAACCGTTGCGTGTGGAGCGACGCTGTTCAAGAGTTATTTACCCTGCCACTTTAAAAACAACAACTTGGGATTAGTTCAGTGGATGTGAAATATTGCATAAGCCCAAGATTGCGGGCTCGAGCCCCGGCTGAGTCGGCAGATTTTCAGGATGGGAAAAGAGCAGCCCTCTTGCAGCTCTAGTGCGACGATAATTCAAACTAACCTAACATAACCGCAGGATGGGAAAATGGTCGGCACGCATGCCATATGATGATGTGGCATGTAAAAGATCCTTTGAGGACCCATTTGGCTTTGGTTCTCTCAGCAAAAAAGTAAATCTCTGCATACTTTAACATCCAGAGAAAGCTCAGATTCATTGCTATCTGACTGTTAGACTGCTAGAGCGAGAGCAGGCCTAGATGGTGCAACAACAAAAAAATGGCTCGCAGTTCTCGGGAACATGCCGAGTCTGCAAAAGGCCTGAAAGCAGCCCGTTGGGGAAAAAAACTAAGAATTTTATTTTTGACAGCATTCATTTCCTGCCGAAGCAAGTACAACAGAACAAAAGTTTATTTCCTGCACATCTTTTTCTCCGCCAAGGTTCGCGTTCCCGAAGGGCTTTTAAATGCAAGAGGACGGTGAAAAAGAGAGCCATAACAACAAAGGACTTCGGATCTCTCGGGCCACAGGTTTGCTCCAGATTCAGTAGCTTTATTGGCACAAGATGATCCCGACTACCAGCTTCCTGTTCCTCGTCGTGGCTGCTTTTTCCTTGGCGGAGGCTAAGAAAATAGAGGTCCTGCCCTGCATAAATAATGGTAAGTGATGCACAACGCCCAAAACAATTAGGAGAGCGCATGGTTTAAACCCTTTCACCCCCGATGATTCCATTCGGAATCATCAGCTTGCGATTTTTTTTTTCTCTCACTAAGTTGAGCTCGCACTTATTTATCGTTAGATGGAAGAATCGTGTCTTTTGAAGAATTAAATAATGTTTGTTTTAATTAAATAAAAATATGGAAAACATGGTAAGATAAAATTCACTCTGAAACAATTTTATGAAATAAATTGACCCTAAATTCTTCACGCTTGCATTTTTAGATGTTTAAAATAAATTTAACTATTAACTACCAAATAAAGTTTTGAAAAATTATTGTTATAATTTATTCAAACGCTATGATTCCAATTTTTTTCCCTTTAAATTTTAGTTTAAAAAATTAAGAATTTCCCGCCTCTTTTTTAATGTTTCATTCTAGATGCATAATGAATATATTTCACAAATTTTAGATTTTTAGAATAAAATATAAAAAGTTGGAACTGAAAGCGTTAACAAAAGTACGCTAAGTTCTCCCTTAATTATTTTGAGCAGTGTATTATAACCTTGAAGCTTTGGTTTCCTATAAGCAGGGCCTAGATCCCCCAATAAATGTTAGGGCCACCAATTTCAGTGATTTTCGTGCGAAATTACGTTGCCCCCTAAAACTTCAGTAAATTGTGTCATTTTGTGTGGCTTCGCATTATTTTTAAGCTAGAAAATAAAGCACTAAAATACAAAATTTCAGAAAATACACAATTTCATGATCGTTTTCAATTTTGTAAGCTGTAGCTTTCAGTTTAATTCACACATTGACAATTATATGAGAGATCATACAAATTTTCTTAAGGGGCCCTCAAGATTTAGTTTAGTTTTGAATTATCGTCGCACTAGAGCTACACGAGGGCTATTGGCGACGTAATTTAGAACCACAGTCAAGTGACGAGCCGACACTTGAAGGCCCTCAAGAATTTTCTGTGCCTGTAGTATGCCTGTTCACTATTTAAATTTTTTTATTCGCAAAATAATGCAGAAAAAATTGCATCAGGAATGAAGGAAAAATTAAGCTACTACTTATAACACATCTTTAGCTGTCATTTCATATCTTTAATTAATTATATGGGTGTTTAATACGCAGTTTTTATGATTTACTCCACTGAAGATTCGATATTGTTTTTGTAATGTTATTCGTTTAAAAAGTTTTAAACATGACGGTTCCTTGAAAAACGCTGTAACCGGGTTATACTGTACAACCTAACCCTATAGGTTAGCGATCATTATCGACTTTGACTTATTTTACAAAATTCACTAAAAATTGAAGAATTGGCATTTTTGAGGATTTCTGGGTACTGTGTCTCCTTGAAACTTTCGCTTAATCTATTGATTCAGTAATTTTAATTTACTACCGTCGTTAAGTGGTTAAAATCGTTTCAGCATCGTCTTTGTAGCAGAAAAAAATAATCGCTATCTTTGTTTTAAACTTGCGCAACACGGTCGAATACTAAGAAGTCACACACTAAGAAGTGAAGCAAATAAGTGGCAGAAGTCAATAGGTTTTTAATTTGTGCGTCGCAATTCCTTAAAAAGCCATAATATGACGTCAAATAAATCTAGCCTGACCAGATTTGGTTCAGTGTTTTAACTTTTCGACCATGAAATCATCATTAAATGTCCAATAATCGTATTTTTTACGTTGTTTTTGTTTGAAAAACTGCGCAAAAAAATTAAACGGTGACTATTTGAGCAATTTTCGTAAGTAGATAGTTGAATAACAAACTAAACTAGCAGAACATATTAAAGTATTGCATTTTTTATTCACATTTTATTTATCAATGGAAAAGGTATCTGTATTTAAGATTTTTTTTTATTTGAAAAAGCATATTTTTGAGTAAGATAGCATTGCTTTGTTTACAAACTTAGCTCGTATAAAATTTAATCTCAATAAAAGTCAAAAACGTAGTCAGGTCTATAAAATCAAAAATAATACATAAAACATTTCAAATAAAAGATCTTACATCAAATATTTTAATAAAATACAGTTTTATGCAAGATTTCATTTAAATTATTATGATTTGAGATTTAGTAACGTTTAAAACAATTTCAATGCGCAAAATCACTAAAAATTATTCGTATGCAAATGTATTAACACATCTATGTTTAATGGATAGATACAAGTTTGTTTCAATGGGGACGCACAGCGTGAAGCGGAGAGTGTTATGCTACGATTGGTTCTGTGCTCGTCTTAGCCATCCTAATACAAACAAATCATGCTGGGCATAAACTAGAGGCGTCTCACTACACGACTTTCACAATTACCACTCAATAAATCAATACATTTAAAGGCAATCATGTACCCTGTGAGGCCCAGTGGCTTAGTGGTAGTGCTTCGCATTGCCACGCCACAGGTCCGGGGATCGAGTCCCGGATTGGGCAAGGTTGACTCAGCCTTTCAGCACTTAAGTGTTTCGATAAAATGAGTACCAAGCATGCTTGGGAACTAAACACTGGGTTTCCCGCGTGAGGCTGACCACCTAACCGGGACATATGCCTAGCACCCCAGAGCCCTTGGTCATGAAAGCTGAATTGGGCACGGCAGGCCTTGGCCCAGTAATGGGCTGTTGCGAAGAGGAGTTTATATACCCTGTAAAGAAATTTCAAGAACTTTAAAACATCCAAAGTTCTAGGGCAGTAGTATCGGCACACGCGTGATTTTCTCGGGTAGCTTATTGTGACGTCCTAAAGGTACTAGGAACTCTTGTACCAAATCTGAAGTCCTTGTCTCTCTTAGTTCGAGCTATACAGACGTACCAATGTTCATTTCATATTAGATAATCGAAAGTAAAATATTCCGCCAACAAATAGTGTTTATGGGACTGATGTGTGTTAAACCTGTCGTGGTAAAAATTCCTGACGCCCGCGCCGCTTACATTGTCAACTATAAAGTTGCGTTGGGTGCCAGGTCAGGTGTCGACCTTGCCACTTGACTGCGGTTCTTAAATACGGCCGCGTCTCCAATAGCTCTAGTGCGACCAGTGAAGGATTTCGGCCTAGCCCTACAAGGCCCGGGCCTAGGGGCCTGGGGCCCAGTCAGGAAGGGGGAACTTAAAAAAGATAAAATCGCCAAAAAATCGTCTAAAAAAAATTAGAAAATCGCCAATCGCCAAATTCCGAAAACCTATCGCCCGACGGCCTTATAAATTGCCAAATTTGCGAAAAATCGCCAGATGCAGTCAATTGACTATGATGACGTCATGGTTGGGTTTTTTTTTGCACAGAAGAAAGTTCGCCGTGTGATTTTATAAATTTTTTAGAATAACTATAGCAACATACTGTATTATTCTGATGTTTATTAAAGTCGATTGAAAATTATATGTTCTGTACTAGCGTATTTAATTTGCTAAATTTCCAAAATAGCTTCGAGATGGTAGGGGGCCCCAAATGTCAAGTGCCTAGGGGTCTTTAAATCCGGCACTGAGTGCGACGTTAAATAAGCCATTCAAAAAAACAATACTTTCTTTCTTAACGATGTTTAAGATTTTTTTTCTATCTCTTTAAATGAATAATTCGTTCATTACATAATATCCCTTTCTTACGTCACAAATCGTCAGCATATTACGCCACAAAGGCGAAAGTAATTTTATGCAGTATTATTGTACTAAAATTGTCTGAATTGTATGTTATGCAGTTGCTTTTGTTACTTACTAACGTCACAATTGCTTTAGCTCATTATTACAACGATCATATGACACTTTTCCTGGTGGATTTTTTTTTAAAATTTCCGAATGAAGCAGTTATTCTTGAAAATAAAATATTTTATATAGAATTTTTCAAAAGTTAATTTGGTCTTTTCATTTGAATTTTCAAAAAGTTAAAGAACATGGAAAAAATTCATTAAAATCTGTAAGTTGTTTTATTGGCTTGTTTCATGGTGACGTAATTTCTTCCAGCTTTCAACTCTGCCTTTTCTTCGGTCGGTGCTTCAATTTTGGCTCACGGTTAGGCGCTCGCCTAGCATGCGAAAGGTCCCAGGTTCGGGGCCGGGCATCGCCAAAATAACTGCCGACCTATAAACGGCCCGTGCAGCCAAAAATGTCCGACGAATAATACCCCGTGTTGAGGGAGTGCACGTTAAAATACGCTCCAAAGTCCCAACGCTGTGTACGACGTCGCCCTCAACGGTTGCGTTGGGTGCCAACTCGGGTGCCAACTCGGGTGTCGGCTCGTCATTTGACTGTGGTTCTAAAATACGACGCCCGTCGCCAATAGCCCTCGTGTAGCTCTAGTGCGACGATAGTTCAAACTAAACTAAATCAATTTTGGTTCTCCCATGTGACATTAATTCGTCGATTGAGGCTCGAGGAAGAATTCATTTTCAGCATTTTGTTGCCAATCAAGACCTGAAACAATCCCAATATAATTGTTGCAAAAAAATTATTACAAATATATTTTGAAGATAAAAATTTTTTTTTAAAAATGTAAATGAATTTAGGGACAAAATTTTTAGGAGGTCCGTTTCTGTCCAAAAAAATAGTCGATATCAATGTTTGAGCAGAACAAAAAAATAAAATTCTATAAGATAGAAAAAGTTACTTTTATTTAGTTAATTATTTCGTGAAAAGTTTTAAGTAGGACAGTTTTTTTGTGTGTTTTCTCTCGCATAGTTTTCATGTTCAATAACAAATTAGAGTTGAAAAAGCTATAATGAATTGAAAAGATAAGACGCGATTAAGTTTAAAGTTTTAAAAATAATCATCCTTAAACTTAGCGAAAGATTTTAAATCTACTTTCCCTACAAACAAAAGAAATAAATGTCTATTGTTCCGTGAAAATGCTGCAATATTTTCAAAGAAGACCTTCGCCAATTGTTTCTTCTTTTTAATGGAGCGTAATAACCAAGCATTAAATCCGCGTATATTAAGATCGTGCACTTTGTAACAATAGTTTCGCTGGTAGCAATAAACCTTCGACCTTATATTGCTGGTCCTTGATAACTAAATTAGCTTGTTTATGGTAACGTATTCATTCGCGTTTTCATTCCTAAATTTCTTTCGCTCGATGCTCCGATTGGTGCTCTGTTCTGTTCACACGTGACATTGATTCACCAATTGAAACGCGAGAAAGGATTTATTTTCATTAGCAATTATGTTGCCACTCAAGACCGTTTCTTCTTTTAATGGAGCGTAATAACCAAGCATTGAATCCAGTTAAATTAAGATCGTGCACTTATAGTGAACAATAGTTTCGCTGGTGGCAATAAACCTTCGATCTTTCATTGCTGGTCTTTTTTAACTAAATTGGCTTGTTTATTTTGACATACTTCCTTCGAGTTTTCATTCCTGAATTTCTTGCAATCGGTCGTCCAATTGGTCCGTTGTTCACATGTGGCATTGATTCACTATTTAAAACTCTAGAAAGAATTTATTTTCATAATAACGTTTCTGTTGCCACTCAAGACCTTCGCCAATTGTTTTTTCTTTTTTTTTATGAAAGGCCTAACCAAGCATCAAATCTAGGTATATTATAAGATCGTGCACTTTGTGAACAATAGTTTCGCTGGTGGCAATAATCCTTTGACCTTACATTGCTGGTCCTTGATATAACTATATTAATTCCAGAGGCAATGTACCCTTCTGCGATACTTTACTGCCGGTCTACGGTTTATTTATTATGAGGGACTGTCAGTCCCATAAAGCTAATGCATTAGTTTTAAAATCACAACTTTGGCAAAACAATTGTTTTGCCATGTGATCCCATTTTCACCAGGTATGGGAATCATCATAGCATCCATTTAAAACAAAATTGAAAAGAAAATAACATCCGGTTATTTAATTATTAATTGATAAAATTTTTTAAATAGTGTCGCCATCTGCTGTATAATTTTGGCATTTTAAAACTTCAAAAAATATATAATTAAATAACTAGATAATATTTTCTTTTCAATGTTTCATTTCGATGTTATGTCGATTCCCATACCTGGGGAAAAAGGGCTAACATGGCAAAGCAATACTTCTGCGGAAGTTGTGATTCCAAAAGTAATGCATTAGCTATATGGGACTGACAATCCCTCGTAACGAGTAACGTTTGTAACAAATAAAGCTGTAACTTTAAATATGTTTTTTGATGGATATTTTCTAAAAGATTTCGAGTAGAGAGACTAGTTAGTAATGCATTGGCCTTAAATGCGAAAGGTCTCAGGTTCAGGCCCGGGCATTGTTAAAATAACTAGGGCTGGGGAGACCAGTCGGTTAGACGCTCGGCCTAGCATGCAAAAGGTCCAATGTTCGGGTCCGGGCATCGCCAAAATAACTGCCGACCTATAAACGGTCCGTTCAGCCAAAAATGTCCGACGAATAATACCCCGTGTAGAGGGAGTGCACATTAAATATGCTCCAAAGTTCCAACGCTGCGTACGATGTCGCCCTTAACGGTTGCGTTGGGTGCCTACTCAGGTGTGGGCTCGTCACCTGACTGTGGTTCTAAAATACGACGCCCGCCGTAAATAGCCCTCGCGTAGCTCTACTGCGACGTTAATTCAAACTAAACTGTTAAAATAACTGCCGACCTATATACGGTCTGCGCAGCCAGTGAATGTCTGTAATAAACCAAGTATCTGCTTTAACAACAAAAAATAATAATGAACTATTATTTTAAATGCATGTGTTATCCTAAAATATGTTGTTTTTTTTTAGGAGGTGACGTCATATCTGTACATGTGGAGCCATGTGATAAAGAGCCGTGTGAAATACCAAAGGGTACATCAGCAGTTATCAGCGTGAAATGTATTTCAAGTAAGTAGTATTATCAACTAGTATGCAAAGATACCTAATATTTGCAAATACAATTCCATTTATACCTGATATTTGCAAATTCCAAATTCCATTTACATTCAAATTCTAATAACTTAATTGCGAGAATAGGTGAATTATTTTTTATTATAAAATAATGCCTAGTGAGTATTTTTTTAATTGTAAATCTGTATTTAAAGAGAAGCTATCTTCTAAATAAACAATCAATTAACTGTTTCGCTGTCAGTATGACCGACTGACTGAACATTTTATGCTTTTCTGCCAGTAGCAGTTCACTGCTCACGCACACGCAACCTCAAATAATGCTAGATCAAGCTTTTTTACTACTGAGTTACTACTGGTAATCTAGATTATAACAAATATTGTAGAATAGAAATTAAATTAACGTGGTCTTCACAATGAGGTATAGTCCGCCTGTCACTTCTTAGCATCTCAATTATTTTGATTATGGAACAGTCATTTTGAAAAAGGGTAAGGAAGATTTTGGTTTAGGCAAGAGTTACTATACAGGGTGGCCCAAAAGTAGGCTAACAGTTAATGCCGTACCATTGGCAAGAACTTTGGGTAATTTAGAACAGGTATTTGACATAGTCGTGCTTAATTTTGTTGGTTGGCTGAAATTAAGTCGTACTACAGCGTACAGGATCTAAAGAGTGACCATGCGTGGACTTTGGTTTAGTTTCGAGATAGCTTCGTAATGTGCCCCCGCTCTCGTAACCTGAAATGGGCACAGCAAGCCTTGAATTTTTACGGGCTGTAACACCACTAAGTTTTTTCATCTTTAAAACTTCCTGCGGACATGAATAGTAATATTTATTGCATGTTTATTTTTTCTTGTGTTCTTATTCGATCTCCTCTTTGGTTGCAGACGTGGATGCCCAGAAGCTGCGCCTGTCCGTGTGGGCCGATTTAGCTGGGGTTGAGCTGCCCTACCCGGGCATGAAGAGAGACGCTTGCAAGGGCAAGAACATCACTTGCCCCATCACCAAAGGACAGGAGATCAACTACGTGCAGAACTTCGAAGTCAGGAAGTTCTTTCCAAACGTGAGTCAGCAATATAATCCAGTAAATCTGTCGTGAGGGCCGTAGTGAGCCTAGTGGTCAGCGTCTCGGTCTCGGGATCGGAAGGTCCTGCGATCGAGTCCCGGTACCACTGAAGACCTACCGAGTATATGCGGAGTACGTGATCGTTAAATCTGTTGGGTCCGAAAGTCCTCTAAGTTCCCATACCAAATCAATACCTCTGGGGGTGACAAGCCAATTCTGGGGATCCTCTAGTTGGCCTCTGTCTCTAAAAATTAGATGGATCCACTTATGTGTGTGTGTTGTCTGTTGTGTCTGTCTTACTTGACGAAGGTTTATAAGCGGGTCGCTGACCAAGCACACAAACCTGAATATATGTCTACCAACCAACCAACCATCTGTCGTGAAAAGGGGGGGGGGGGGTTACTTACAAAAGGTCGGGTAGTTCTGATTTTTGGATATGTTTTAATATTGGAGGTTTAGTTTAAGAATCCAAGTTTGGACATTCTTTTAGTTTTTGCAGATTTACTCCCTAAAGGGTTAGTTTTACAACAACGTAGTGAATACAACAATTAAAGAAGGATAAATATGCTACAATTTGAGTGCATGCTGGTGTTTTTAAGCCTAATAGTTCCTGAGATACAGCTCTTCAAAGTTAATGTAAAATTGCGAATAACTTGTCATTTTTAAAATTTAGCAATTTTTTCTCCAAAGGATTTATTTAATAGCAAGGTTATTCGTTATTACTGTTTAATTTATTTGTACACGTTACCATAGGACCTATCATAGGGTAGAAAATTTCGTCATTTTCTCCATTTTGGTGGTTTATTTCCCTATAAAATTGGTTTTATAAAAAATTTATTAAAGACTAATCAATCTGCATAGGTTAGCATATTCTAATTTAAGGTATTGGATGCCTTTATTCAGTAGCTTATGCAGATAAAATCCAGATCATCCATAAAAATCTTCCACATCCTCATGTATAAATTCATTGTATTAAATAAAATAAATAATTGTAAAAATTAAATAAATTCATTAATGTTAGTCAAACTTTTTTTGACCTACAGTAGAATTCCAATAGGGTATTTGACTAAAAAAAATTATTGTCTTAAAATATTCTTATGCCAAAAATATTGGACCCGTATTTTTTTTTTTCAAATACCCCATAAAAAGGGAGCAAAATGAATTTTAAGATTAGGCCGAAAAATTATGCCCGAAAACGCTTTGTGGCTATCACGTGGTATCTATGACGTCCCTAGTAACTATAAACAAACTTTGAAACACCATTTTGGAATCTACTTTAAGCAAATTTGAACTATCCGCTTCTGTAAAACCTCCTTCCATTATCTGTATAATTCTTATTTTAATAGTAAATTGTATTAAATCTAGTTTAATTGCAAGTAAAAAACATCACACCGGTTTGTTTATATATATATATATACTAGTGACGTCAGCCAAATCTACGTGTTTGTGATCACGTGACGTACCGATGAAAAAAAAGCCATTTTAAAATGATTTTTATTAATTATTTAAAGATTTATTTCGCAAAAAATATTTGCGTTTGTTATTTTTGGGTTCAAACTATAATTTAAGTAATATTGGAAGGTATTTTAGCGATACCGTCAAGTACTCTATTATCCGAAGTGGTGCTGATTATCCGAGCGTCAGAATAATTCCAACCCGGCCTGCCTGTTACTATTCGTCTCTGTTGGATGTCATACCTAGTAATTTATTTGGACCAACCAAATAAAATTACTAGGCGTTACATCCAATAGAGACGAACAGTAGCAAATAGACAGGTATAAAAGTTCATTAACTTTTGTACCAACTGGAACTGTTTTTATTTGTGTACTCATCTGTTATTAATGTAAATTATCATTTGGAAATATAAATCAGTAAATTTTTAATATATATATCATTCACCATATGGCTTCTGAAAGAAACCCACTTTCCAACATAAGTTGAATAAAAAAAAACTGTAACTCAAACTGCCAAATGAAACCTTACAATTTGGATTTGGTTGGGATGATGACGACCGCAACTAGTACTACATTATCTCGCATCCCAACAATACGTTGAGTAATTTATTAAATTATTCATTTTTTTTTTTCGATTTACTCAAATTACCCGAATTTCTGATTATCCTAATGTGGTTAGGACCCAATTGCTTCGGTTAGAGTTCTACTGTACTATAGAAATACTTATAGTGTAAGGTTTGTGTCGGCTCAGCGGCTGTGAGGTATTACGTACCCGCTTCATAAGCCCAAGTTTGCGGGTTCGAGCCCCGGTTGAGTCGGCAGATTTTCAAAATGGGAAAATCGTCGGTACGCATTGCTTACGTGGCATGTAAAAATCCCTTGAGTACCCATGTGGCTTAGGTTTTCTCAGCAAAATTAAATCTCGACATACTTTTTAACATCCCAGATAGCTCACATTCGGCCCGTCCGTGGCCGAGTGGTTAAGGCATCAGCCTAGAGATTCAACCTTCTCAGGAGTGCGGGGGTTCGAATCCCACCTACTGCCAGTCATCCTATAAATCGGATCCGTGCTGGAAATAGTAGAAAAAATCCTCATCACGGATGGGCCCGAGTACACAGGGACAGACGTGCTCGTTAAATCTGTGGAGTCCCGACGGCGTTAGCGTACGATGTCGCTCGAAGTTCCGTTGGGTGCCCGCTCAGGTGTCGACCTCGTCACTTGACCAGGGTTCTAAATTACGAGGCGTTATTGGCTGTGTTAAAGCTCCTGAAGGAGGCTAGAAATAGACAGCCGGAAACGATTACCTTACCTTACCTAGCTCACATTCATAGCATTCTGAGTGTCGAAATTGGTAAGGTTAGGTTGGTTTGAATAATCGTCGCACTAGAGCTATAGAGGGCTATTGGCGACGGGGGAATTTAGAACCGCAATCACGAAATTGGTATGGTGGCACCAAAAATAGCTCTCAGTTCATCTTTTTCTAGAGGGGCTCTTTAAGTTTGTTTGAATTATCGTTGCACTAGAGCTACACGAGGGTAATTGGCAACGGGCGTTGTAATTTAGAACCCCAGTCAGGTGACGCGCTCTTTAAGCGTCCATATCACATGGACGTTCATCCAGTCAACCCTCAATGCAATCGATCTTATCTTTTATCTCAAATTCCTCTTGGACATAAAATTCAAAATTGCACATAAAATTCGAAATTGGACATATTCTTGTTAGCGTTGAAGGGACAGTGGCTCGCATGTTATAAATAGAACTTCATCCTCATGTTTGGCGCAAATTTATGTATGTTCATCAATGTTGGCTGAATCTACACATGCGTAGGATCAGCTATCGATTGAAAAACTCTTCACTGTGACAAAAGCTGTAATCAATTGGTTCAAATCATAGATATCATAGTTAAAGTATTAGATTGGCAGATCCCGTGACCTCCAATGCTAACGACGGGACGCGCATGTATAGTGGCTAGAAAGCATGGAGGATTAGAATAAGATGGCAAACAGGCCAGTGTTGCCATCTCTTTCTCTTTAAGGAGAAAAATGCTACGGCATCATCGGAAAAATACA
Source organism: Oedothorax gibbosus (assembly GCA_019343175.1). Classification (NCBI taxonomy): domain Eukaryota; kingdom Metazoa; phylum Arthropoda; class Arachnida; order Araneae; family Linyphiidae; genus Oedothorax; species Oedothorax gibbosus. The sequence continues at coordinate 143,912 of JAFNEN010000716.1, read as the reverse complement.
TTTAATTCTAAAATTACAAAAAAATTATCAGAAAAGCGTTTCAAGTCACTAAAGAGTCCATAACGCAGCTAGTATTTTATGGTATTTTTTGTTGCAATTTTAGTATAAACTAGTCTATTTTCGATGATGCTGTAGCATTTTTCTCCTTAAAGAGATGGCAACACTGGCCTGTTTGCCCTCTTTTCAGGTCCTCCATGCGCGTCCCGTCGTTAGCATTGGAGGTCACGTGATCTGCCAATCTAATACTTTAACTATGATATATATGGTTCAAATACTAATTCGGCTCAACCAGCTAGTGCGGGGTTGCGACGTTGAGGATACTTTCCGCAACTTCCATAGTAGACGGCAGAGTACTTGAGTTTTGCCTCGAGGATATGGTTGAGTTGAAGAATTTTTCTCTCGTGTGGAGCAGGGCCTGTTCTATTAAATCTCAGAGTATAGGCACAACCTATTTTGGGGGCCCCTTTACGGAAAATGTTTTGTATGATTTCCAGTAATGATGGTGCTATATGACCTATGTATCAAATTTTTGCTACAATTCAATCGGCTTATTTATATAAACATCGATCAAAACAATTACGTTAGGTCAACTTCTCAGACAAAATTGAGCAAAAAACAAAGTGGAGTATTAGAATTTTGTTTAGTTTACTGATATCTTGGGGATTTACAGCATTTAGCATAATAGAAACTGAAATTTAGAGGCCCCTAAAATTTGGGGGCCCTAGGCCCGGGCCTAACCGGCCTTATGGAAGAACAGGCCCTGCGTGTGAGATGCCCTTTAGTGTTTTAGATAACAAAAATGTTTGTATATTGCAGGTGGAAACTAAGGCCAGGTTTAACCTAAAAACGAACGACAACCAAGACAAGGTCGTGTGCTGCTTCCGAGCTCCTGTGAAAGTTGTCAGCGCGCCAGATGTTAAGAAATAAGAAGAAAAAAAACAAGTAGTGCATTTTATAAAAAAAAAAATATCATCTGTATTTATATTTTAGCGACACACGACAATTTAGTCAACTTCATATTCATGAAAAGTGTTTCATGGACTGTAAATAAAAATTTAGTTTTGTTAAGTTATTCGCGCGTTGTACATTTTTTTTTTTTTTGTTATCTCCAGAATTCAGAACAGTTTTGTATGTCGCTTACCATTCTTAAAGACTCCAATAATTTCGCAATAATTCAATTACAGAGTGATTGTCAGTCTAACTCATCATTATAGTTTTAATCCAAATTACGCATAATATTCTTGAACCAGTTAGCCGCATTTTTTTACCAGTTGACGAATAACATAACATCACAATGAGAACAATATTTTGAAAAAAATGTTACTTAGTTATTTAATTATATAATTTTGAAGTTTTAAAAGGCCAAAAATTACAGCAGATGGCGACACTATTTTAAAACTTTCTCAATTAATAATTAAATAACCGGATGTTATTTTCTATTCAATTTTGTTTTAAATTGATGTTAAGATGATTCCCATACCTGGTGAAAATGGGATAACATGGCAAAGCAATACTTCTGCGGAAATTGTGATTTTAAAACTAATGCATTAGCTCTATGGGACTGACAGTCCCTCTTAAATCTAAGTGCGTTTGCTTTATGCTCCCAAATTATTATTCTCAACAAACGAACAAATCGGTAAGATATCTCAAGTCATAAATTAAGCAAGCAAACTTGTAACAGAAGATAAGGTTATTCCTTTTCCTCGTAGCTGCTACATTGAATCGTGAGCAGAAATTAAATTATTAGCATTTCTAATATTAATTATTCAGCATTTCTGTTGCCACTCAAGTCTTGGAACATGCCAATTGTAGCTTTTTGTGTGTTCGAATATGTCTAAGATTTTTGTTTCTAAGCAATGGACGATTCGAACGGGGTGTGGTTTGTTTGTGGAATCGGATATATTTTTTTGACGTAGCTATGTGACATTTGATGTACACATGTACTTTTATAGTACACTCTAGTGTCAATCGATATTCTGGTTGTATTGATACTACAAAAGGGTTACGACAAGTTTTACCAGTTAGTAAACACTTCCTTTCACCCATTTGATGCAATTTAGGTTAGGTTTGAATTATCGTCGCACTAGAGCTACACGAGGGCTATTGGCGACGGGCGTCGTATTTTAGAACCACAGTCAAGTGACGAGCTTGATGCTATTTAGAGCTGATTTAGTGTTCTCTTAGGCCAATAACAACCCACCAGACTGATGACCATGGTTCAGCTGCTAAATCGCCACGACAAGTTATCACGACTATGTCTATTTAAGTAAACAGATTATATTATAAGTAAATAATAGGTATAATTAAGTAAATAAATTATGATGTACAAAAATTGAATGATTTCATTCATAGTCGAAAAGTTTATCACTAAAACAAATCTGGTCAGGCTATACTTATTGTCCAACAGCGCATTCATGACACTCTAGGTAAAAATTGAAGAGTACAAAGGAAAAAACCGTTCATCGACAGGGAATCTGTCCGTATTGAGGTCTGCTTGGCGAGTAGTGGCGAACATAGAGTAACCAGGCGTGCTGCATTTCGCAGTAAAGTTAGTTTATTATTCAACAATATACAGTCCCTGGGACAAATTATTAGACGTACTGTATTTTTTTAAAAGTAATTTTATGTTTCTTAAGAGTTTTTATGCAATAATGGTATATTTAAACTACAATATTATTGATTTTTAATTAAAAGAATTGTTGTAGACTACATTACTACATATTTATTTTAAGTTAATTATGATTAATATTAATTTGTATTAATTATTTATTATAAGATTATTTATGTGTGGAATCATCATCCTCGAATGCAGGAGACAGTACAGTCTTGCATTGATAGCATGCCGCGCAGAATTAAATCTTTGATAGCGGCTAAAGGTGGCTCAACTAAATATTTACTTTTACTAACATTAATTGCACTTTTCTTTAAAACTTAATAAATTATGCTTTACTAAATTAATGCTGTTTTATTTATGTCAAATAAATCGGTAGTTGATTGGATAATATAAAAATAAAAAACAAATCAATTTAAAATAACAAAACGGTACGATATCACCCGGTAATTAATATTTTACATGAAATCTTGCAGTGCGTCTAATAATTTGTCCAGGGACTGTAGATATAAAAAATGTACAAATATTCTACTTTTAAATTTTCTTAAACAAAATACAACGTAAATAAGATTATTTATGACAATTTAATGCTGATTTCAAAGTCGAAAAGTTAATGACTGAAATTAATGTGGTCAGACTACTAGAACAATATAAAACAACCTTCAAAAAGACATTATTTTTTGTTAACTTGTGTCAACGAACATATCAAAAGAATTTTACGTTAGATGAGCAGCCAAAAGACAGGTTTCAATTTCATATTCAAAGGAAATATTTTTGTCACTAGCCTTGAAATAGAATTATAAAAGAACCGATGACAATGCACTATAACAAGGTCGGTTATTCAAGTTGTCACAGACAATTGACATTTCTGCAACAACAAAAAATTGTGCCTGTTTTGCCGTTATAAAACAGCCTGTTCTAAATAAACAAACCTTATTTGGTCTTTATTTGTTGAGAATGCATTATGAAACATTTAATTTGTCCTTGGAACTCAAGTAGTTTTACTAACGGTTTGGGCGGGGTGGGTTAAGGCGTCATTCCAGTGATGATACTTCGCAGGTTCTGCCGTTGTTGTGCTAGCCATTCAATAAACATTCTATAAAAAATTTTACCAATAAATAACTTCGTGTATGTGGGACTGGAGAACGTTAAATCTGTCGTGGTTCAAAGTCCTGGTGCAGCGCACTATGACGTTACTGTAACGTTTCGTTGGGCGCAAAATCAGGTGTCTGCTTAGTCAAAGACAATATTTCACCGATAATCCTCATGTGGCAGTTCTAAAGTGTCGTTGATTCACCCAAACTAAAAATCAAATCCACGTTGTTGCAACTTTGTTCAACCAAAATAAAAAGATGGGTAGCCCAGTCGGTAAAACCCTTGCCTTGCATGCCAAAGGTCCCAGGATCTAACCAGAGTATCGCTAAAATATCTACCGACCTATAACACAGTCTGTGCAACCAAAATATCCCCCGATTAGAGTTAGTGTACCTTAAATATGCTTCAAAGTCCCGACGCTGTGTACGATGTCGCAATTAAAAAGTTGTGTTTGGTGCCTACTCAGCTATCGGCTCGCGACTTGACTGTGGTTTAAAATTATGACGCTCGCCATCAATCACCCTCGTGTAGCTCTAGCAGGCCTCAAATCAATTTTTTTTTAAATATATAAGGAAAAATTGGAGTCACTAGTTGTAAAAAAAGTTTTTAAAAAATAGGAAGTTTAAAATAGCGCCAAAAACAGTTTTTAGTTCTAAACTTTACTTCTAAATGTCCAAATTAGCTAACTTCATTTCATTAATTACCAGCACTAAATATTAAGGATCGACCGATGGCGACTTTTAGCTAATGGGCCGATCGTTCAAAAATAAAATCGGCTGATGGGCCGATTATTTTTCTTTCCATCCGCCAATTGCTAATAGAAAAAATTAAATGCAAAATTCGTGCATAATCTCATGCGAAAGCAACCAAAACATACAATTTATCCATGACCATCTACTATTTTTTATAAATATATATCTTAGGTGACTAATTTTGTTCAGCAGTATAGCATAACAATGCATTGCATTTTTTTCATTAATCACGACATGACAAATTTCAATAATTAGATAATTCTATACTACTAAATGTGCTTTTAATTTCGTTATAATATAATTTTATTATAATTAAAATCGTTCAATACATATCCTTCCTGTCAGAAATTAGAAACCCCAGTATATACCGAAGTAGAAAAAATAAAGAGGCATAAAAAGAGGTTCAAACATAAAAATATTTTAATATTCAAGCTGTTCTTGTGATCACGACTCACGGACAGTTGATCAAAAGAAAAAAATTCTGGTTGCTCTTACTTGGCCTGAACAGGACCTACAAATGTAACTACCCTTCCCACTCTTCCGTTCACGCAGAGCCAGAGAACTGTCAATCATTCTGATGTAATGAGTATATTTCGTGAAAATTACTAGGCAGCAAAATAACTAAATCAGGTTGTATTATTGCACTGCATATTTTTGGTTATGTGAAGATGATCTTGATTGCACTGGTCGTTGGCCAATATTAAAGACATCTTAGTGTAATCTAATCTTAATGAAATTCATCCTCACATATTAATTGCATTTTTTGTCTTCAGCATTAAAAACTATTATTTAAATTTGTTCTGTATTCAAATTTAAGTTTAGTTTTCATCGATTCCAGAAAGTTTTTAATGTGCAGGAGAAGGGGAAAAAGAGGAATTCTCAGAACTACGGTGCAAAAAAAGTAAAAAATTGTTTAGCGAATCCTGTTTATTTGTATCTCTTTTGAGTAAACTTGCATCGCAAATTGCGATGCGATATGAAATCGAACCCTGGTGATATGAAATCATTACGTCTTGGACCAGCCTTTATTATCTTTCAAACTTCAATGTAACAAAATATTTAAAGGTTTGATTGACCAATGGCTATGTCCTGACTACGCCACAAAGGCAACAAAAATTGGCGACTTGGCAGAGTCAACCACCATGCTATTGCATTGCTTGGCGCGCTTGGCGGTCGCCAAATTTTGTTGCGTTTGTTGCCTTTGTGGCGTTTGATGTCGTAGTGAGGACATAGCCAATGACCAATATCTGTCTGGAACTTTGAAAAAAAAGACCCTACTGCGCGATCAAGCCACGAACTAGAATAGGAGGCGTCGAGGTTTAATTGGGCGATCCATCCTAAACTATAAACAAGTAGGTTTGTAACAGAATCTTCGCTTAACCCGCTTCCACACAACAGTTATGTTTAACCATTGTGTTTAACAGGTAAAATGGCGCCAAATACAGCATTAATTCTATATTAAACATTTACATACTAAATTTGGCTAGTTTCATTTATTTTATTGCGAAAATTCAATAATTATTACTTATCGCTTGCAAAAATTAATTTATATTTCAAAGAATAAATATGTAATATTGCTCGCTTTTAAATGGAATTAATACATTTCATATCAACGTACAAAGAATCTCGTAGTGAAATATATTTGACGTCATTTCAAACGGATCGATGTCGCAAAATAAATTTATTTTAATTTATTGTCTAAAAGAATTAAAGTTTCTCGAGCGATTGTTGCGAATAGCAATGGTGATTAAATTCTAATAAAAATGGCTTCCTATGCTTTTTAAATGAGCATTAAATTTCGCAGTTTTTTTTTTAATAATTGAAGTACTTCGAATTCGAATTCTTTTCTGAAATTTTCAATGTATTCTAATTTCTGAATTTTTTGACGTATCACACTTGTCCGTAGCATTTGTAGTTTGGGCTATGAAAGTGGGTGATGAACGGACAGACAGACGGACTGAACGATTATAATACCTTCCACTTTTTACGTTATAAACGTAGTGTGTGGAAGCTAAAATAACTAACACTACGGCGATTTTGCTGCAAATAAGCAAAAATTACGAGGAGGAAAAGGATTGGTTGACCGATCGTTCTAACGGACACTATTCAAGATTTCGACACAAATAACCAAAAATAAAGAGGCGATGAAATTTGGTTGACAGATTCGTCATGAACTAAAACTATAAAAATAATGATACGCTTAATTGCTTTTTTTTTCTCGTCACTCAACCGGCGAAAATAAACAGATTTCGGTTAGTTGGTAGACATATATTTTCAGGCTTGTGTGCTTGGTCAGAGACCCGCTTATAAACCTTCGTCAAGTAAGACAAACACAACACACACATACGTGACAGATGCTGCCATCTATCGCCACCTCCGCTATTTAGACATGTCCCTGACGGGGAGGTAAATAGTCTCCAGGGACCTGTACCCATGGGAAACTGCGCAATGACCGCCCCCAGGACTTTCGGACCCACAGATTTAACGAGCACGTACTCCGCATATACTCGGTGGGTCTTCAGTGGTACCGGGACTCGAACGCGGGACCTTCCGATCACGAGATCCTAACCACAAGGCTCCCCACAGCCCCAACAGGTTTCGGTGGCATGGTGCGTGGTTGAGTGAAAAAAAAAAAGGAAATTACACAACATTTCCAAAAAAATAGCGAAAAAAGGAGCCTCTCGTTTAAAAAAAAAAGGAAATATAGGGGGAAAAGGAGCTCTGCGTCAGTCGACAATTCAACCAAAATAAAATAAACCGAGATAATAAAAAAAATTAGGGAAACGTGACAAGGAAGAGTGACGGGAAATCTGGAATATTCCAGTGTTAAAAAAAACGATAGCAAATTGTCGTAATCATAATAAAAAAGGACGTAAACGTGCCTTTTTATATGCAAAAGAATTTTTAAAAAATAGCTTAACAGAGAGTTCTGGAGAAGAAAAAATAGTAAACCCTTCGGGAGTTTTAGAAAAAGGTGAAAGAGTCTCTTATTTTTTTTAGAATGGTCAACAGTAAATAGAAAAAAACAAGCTAAATTTCTATGTTAAATGTGAATGTCATCTAATAAATCCAAAGAGTTCTATAGTAGGGTAGAGGAACGACCCGTACTGAGCTGCCATCGGCAGTCATGGCTAACTACGGAGCCCGAATAGAGTGGCAAAAGTGCTAGTTAATTTATAATTTTGATACTGAGAAAGGAAGTACACCCAGGGCAAAGGCGGGAATCGAACCCGCACCCGTTACAGCGCGCGGACTGCTAGCGTTATGACCTGCAATCCAAACCACTCGACCATCGGGCCCCACATGCCACCCTATATTGTCTCCGTGTTGGTCCGTCTTGCTGTTGAAAGGTTCAGTCTCTACCCTACTATAGAACTCTTTGAATAAATCAAGAGCTTGATTGAAGAACGTGCTTTGTCACATTTATTTTTTTTAAATCGGGATTTTTCTGTCACCGACCATATTGCTCTCTCCTTTTAAAGAAGAGAAGATTTCTTTTTTCACAAACTTTTAGTTAAGTAAACATTTAAATTTACTTTTTTAAACGCTGGCAAGTACAGTTTTTAACATATCTAAGTGCAAACTAAAAACTGTAAAGCTCATTTTTTCGGTTTCAACTTTTTTAACACTTTGTTCTTCCACTAAGCTCTTCAAGCGTTTTTCACTACTTTAATATTATGAAAGAAACTAACCATTCTAACTTCTTTGTTAGTGAACAGTTTAAATCAGAATACTTTCGTTTTATGAGCCTCGCAATCGAGCTACATGATTTGCTTCGTAATTTTGAACCACGGTCAAGTGAAGATTTTAACTATGGACAGCAGATAAATTGTCACCCAGGGCAACCTTATAGCGAAAAACAAATAACGGTGCAGAATTTTTTTTTATGTATTTCTACAAAAATTACATTGTCGATTTCTTAATTGAAAAAAAAACACGATTAAATATTTAATCCTTTAATGTTGCTCACTGAAAAGCTTTGCACACATGGACAATCTTTTACGTTTTAGCATACTTTTTTTTAATTTGAAAAAAATAAATTGAAAAGTAGGTATTGACATCATAAAGATTTCCGTCCTTCAATCTCCTCTTCCAAAATCTATTCTAAGCATCCAATTTTAATAAAATTATTTGTTAAATAGGTATGACATCAGAGATCCATCTTTTTATTCAGAATTTTTATCTGTGCGTTTTTTTTGTCTTTTGACAGTTTCTTATAACTTATGTTATAACCGTCAGATTTTAAGAATTATTTTTTTCTTATAAAAGGAATTCTTAAAATCTAACGGTTTTAATAATTGTTTATATAGAAAGGCATAATAGAATCATTTAAGCATATGATGCCTATCTTTAAAAAAAAAAAATTCATATGTCTATCCATAGATAGACACAATACATTTTGCGAGTATTACCCTAACAGCCAGGTTTGTCACAGTTACGTCGCTGCAACGTTATTTTTTTGTCACTCTAGGTCACAGTCGCAATGTGACAAGTATGTGACATCACAGTGATATCGCGTAAGTCGCCGTCACAATGTGACTGGTATGCGATATCAAAGAGATGTCACTATGCGATCTTGCAGTGACATCATATTGTGACTTGTATGTGACATCACAGTGATATCGCGTAAGTCGCCGTCACAATGTGACTGTTATGCGATATCAAAGAGATGTCACTATGCGATCTTGCAGTGACATCATATTGTGACTTGTATGTGATACCGCAGTGATGTCATCTAAATCCCAGTCAAAATGCGACATTGCTGCAATATCATCGATATCCATGTTACATAGAAGATAAGTAACAAAAGCGGACATTCAACTTCTATGTGACAAAAAGTGACTTTGAATGTGACACCACAGCGATCTTCAGTGACTTGTATGTGATATCGCTTTTCGTCACATGGCTGTTAGGGTAAATGAACAGTAAAATAAGCTAGCCTTGTTACCGTTGACACTCAAATATATCACTACACTACTTTTCACATAAAGCATTTCTCAAAATGCCAAATAGGCACACAGGGTTTAGTATTAAATATAATAAATAATATTTAAATATATCATAGCTTTTTCAAATCTTTTGACAAATCTAATTCATTAAAAATAAAACAAACTTTTTAAAGGAATTTATTTTTTAATAAAACAAACTCAAAATCAACTCTCAAGCATTTATTTTTTTTAGGAAAAAAAATAACAAAATAAGATACCGCAAACACTGACTTATACCACAAACATATTTACAATTAACATTCATTTTAAAAACCCTTCTACAACAGATCGTTCCAAGAATATTAGATTAAGAACACAATATCATTGGCCACCATAACTTGATTGGCCTCTGTCATGGCTTCGAGGGCAGAGTTTACTTCTTCAGGTGTGAAAGGTTCAGCCAGTTCCTGTTTGATCAAATACTCGTTCAGCACTGGTACGGGCACCGATTGGGCATGGCGCTCTTTGAACAGCTTGTGGATGATTGACCTGAATTCTTTCAACCTGAAAAAGAATAAAATGAATTTAGTCAGAGTCGAGTCGAATTAAAGCATAGAGGTAGGAAAGAGAATAGAGAGGTCCATGTATATGTGCAGTAGCGCACAAATGAAGCAGGCTAGAGCGGTGCATCTTGGGATACCTCGGTGTCAGTTTCGGTTACTATGTTATGCGCAGAAGCTCAAAAAACCACTAGAGCGGTGCATCTTGGGATACCTCGGTGTCAGTATGTTATGCGCAGTAGCTCGAAAAACCTAAAAGCCCTGCTTTAAACCATTTGAACTCATAGACCCCTCTACCTCTCCTTCTCAACTCTATGAATTAAAGCATAAAATATACTCAACGTTTATGAAAATGGGAAACTTGTTATATTAAAGGATGTGATAATAGGTTTATTGGCACAAAAATTCTTTCATGAATCTACAGTCCCTGGACAAATTATTAGAAGCACTGCAAGATTTCATGTATCAATCAATGATGAACAAAATACCTTTAGAAGGACATTTGTGTTCCTAAACTTAAGCTATTGAATAGAAAATACTATCTGCTATACTTAATACATATATGGACATCTTTTTTAATGATATGGCATTCTTTGGTATGTTTTCATCATTACTAAAAAAAAATACAGTGCGCCTAATAATTTGTTCAGGGACTGTATTTTGCCCTTCTCAGGCCATGCGGAAAGGTGTTGATTTCGTTAGTAAATACCAGCTGCAATTTAACTTATGTTTCAAGTACCATTTATATAAAATAAAGATGTAATTTTACTTTTTGTCCAGGGACTGTATAATATATAACATAGAAGTTTCTTATTTTTACTGTTCACCATTCCAAAAACTTTATTAAACCTCTCATTTTTTTTCTCCAAAAATCTTGTTTCCAGAACTTTCTGTTGAGCTTTCAAAAAAATCTTTTGCACAAAACAAACATGCCTATGTCATTTTTGTTTGATTTCGACAGCGTTTTTTTTCTCTCACCGGAATATCCCCGATAGCATGTCACTTTTCCTTGTTGTCACATATTCCAAATTTTTATTTGGGTTGATTTGAAAAAGTTGATTTGGTTTTGGTATAATTACTATCGCACTGAAGCTACACGAGAGCTATTGGTGACAGGCATCATAATTTAGAACCACAGTCAGATGACGATACGACACTCAGGATGCACCAAACTTGACTTTTAAGGGTATCATCAGTACTTTGAAACATATTTAACATGCACGCCCCTACACAAGACATTATTTGTCAAACGGCTGCAAAGATCATTAATAGGTTGGCAGTTATTTTGACAATGCCTAGGTACTGCTCCAAACCTGGGACCTTCAGCATACAAGGCAATAACAAGTAGTCTTTCAAAATAGTCCTAGACTAGTCCAACTATCGTTAATTCTAATATTATGGTACTTTAGTTACCCTAAAATTGCAAACTTCCGTGATCCTAAAATCGTGAAACTTTGGAAATTCTATAAGTGCAAATGATTCCGTCAAGAGTTTGTGGATAAATACTTAAATCTGAGCATTTATTCAATAAAAAATATTCTTCTAAAAAATGATCATAGATAATAAAATGTGCATTTACTGCTAGAGCTAGATTTTTTTAGTTAGTAGCACAGTTTGCTACTAAATTTCTTTATCGAATTTCTAACACCGGTCACAACAATTAATGAAAGTTTAGTTACGTTTGAATTATCGTCGCACTAGAGCTACACGAAGGCTATTGGCGACGGGCGTCGTATTTTAGAACCACAGTCAAGTGACGAGCCGACGTCTGAGTAGGCACCCAATGCAACCGTTTAGGGCGACATCATACGCAGCGTTAAGACTTTGAAGTATATTTAACGTGCACTCCCTTCACACGGTGTATTATTCGTCGGACATTTTGGCTGCACGAGCCGTTTATAGGTCGGAAGTTATTTTGGCGATGCCCGGACCCGAACCTGGGACCTTCCGCATGCTAGTCGAATGCCTAATCGACTGGGCTCCCCATAGTTAATTAAAGATTCAGCGAAAAAGTTTATTTATTACAATGGAGCATACCTCGGTTCTTCAAGCATACTTTGTGAAGCACTTTCAGTGGATTTAGAAGGTCCTGCTTGGGATGGAGCTGCTAATTCCGAAGAGGTGCCAGCTGTAACTAAAATAGGAAAATATTTATTTAAAAAAACTAGGTCGTGTAACACTACACAACTTTAAATCACTACTCAATAAAACAATACATTTAAAAGGTAGCTATAAACCCTATAAGGTCATTTCAATAGCTTAAAACCAAAAACGGTCCAAGGCAGTTAACTTGTGCATGCAGGATTTAATCAAAAACCTTATTATGACGTCCAACATGTACTGAGAACTCGTGTACCAAATTTGAAGTCAGTTGCTCATTTAATTTGAACGGATTTGTTACTCTATCACAACACTTATATTTTATAACCTTATATTTTATATTAGGTAATTGAAAGTATGGCGGTTCACCACACACGCAACCTTAAATATGCAATCAACAACTAGGTGGCGCTGATTTACAGCCACGTTCCCTACCACTATTCCAGATTACAACGCTAATAGTAGTATATAAGCCGAGGTAACTCATCTCCACCTTAAGGATTCTTTTGGTAGACTGTGGGTTACTGAGGCCGCAACCTTAATATGTAATCAACAACTAGGTGGCGCTGATTTACAGCCACGTTCCTACCACTATTCCAGATTACAACGCTAATAGTAGTATATAAGCCGAGGTAACTCATCTCCACCTTAAGGATTCTTTTGGTAGACTGTGGGTTACTGAGGCCGCCACCTTAATATGTAATCAACAACTAGGTGGCGCTGATTTACAGCCACGTTCCCTACCACTATTCCAGATTACAACGCTAATAGTAGTATATAAGCCGAGGTAACTCATCTCCACCTTAAGGATTCTTTTGGTAGACTGTGGGTTACTGAGGCCGCAACCTTAATATGTAATCAACAACTAGGTGGCGCTGATTTACAGCCACGTTCCCTACCACTATGCCAGATTACAACGCTAATAGTAGTATATAAGCCGAGGTAACTCATCTCCACCTTAAGGATTCTTTTGGTAGACTGTGAGTTACTGAGGCCGCAACCTTAATATGTAATCAACAACTAGGTGGCGCTGATTTACAGCCACGTTCCCTACCACTATTCCAGATTACAACGCTAATAGTAGTATATAAGCCGAGGTAACTCATCTCCACCATAAGGATTCTTTTGGTAGACTGTGGGTTACTGAGGCCGCTACATAAGTACTTAAGCTTAATAATACTTGTTAATCAAGCAGCCCTTTTATAGTTCTTTTCTTTAAAATCCGGACTTATGAATACTTACCTTTTTCACTTAAAACCAAAATTATGTAATCGCACTGATATTTCAAAATAGCGAATTCTTCATAATAAGGGAAGGAATTGAGAAACTAATTTTAAAAAGTCAATTGCCTTGGCAACCAAGACGACAATTTTTTCAATAAGTTCATGGTAATATAAAAAATTATGATAGTGTTTCAAATCAATATAAAAATATGTAACGCAAGTTAAATATGAACTTAAAACAATCTTACCACTTGCACTATCTTCTTCAAAATCATATGGATCATAACCCTCTTCACCCGGTTGTTTCCTTGGCTGTTTCCTAAAATAAATGGATTAAACATTTATATAAATTAATTTTTAACATTTATACAAATTAACAGACTACTATTTTATTTATATCATCCTGTACAATTCTAATCAACAGTGGCATTCAATAGATCAACAACTTCAATATTATAGTAACTTTCAGCACAAATTCCTTATAGTGCATTCCTTAGGCTGTGTCCTGACAACAACATCAAATACAACAAAACTTGGCGACCGCCAAGCGATGCAATAGCCTGGAACCTGACTCTGCCAAGTCGCCGAGTTTTTTTGCATTTGATGTCGTAGTCAGGACACAGCCTAAGGAATGCACTATTAAGCCTTAAGTCAATAAAAATCAAACAGACAGTCAAATCATCTGAAATTCACTGGGTTAAAACTTGGAATGTCATAACAAATGTTTAATAAATTCACTTGTGGTGCATTCACTAAAAGCATTAACAATTTAACTGAAAACCAGAAAAACACTGTACTGACCATAGATATCATAGTTAAAGTATTAGATTGGCAGATCACGTGACCTCCAATGCTAACGACGGGCCGCACATGGAGGCCTCTTAAGAGGGCAAAATGGCCAGTGCTGCTGCCACTTTAAGGAGAAAAATACTACAAAAAAATACCACTTAATTCTAAAATTACAAAAAAATATCGTAAAAATACTAGCTGCATTTTGGTATCTTTTTAGTGACTTTAAATCCTTTTCTAGTATTTTTTTTGTTTGTAATTTTCGAATTAAATGGTATTTTTTTGCAGTATTTTTCTCCTTAAAGTGGTGACAACACTGGCCATTTTGCCCTCTTATTTTGGCCTCCATGCGCATCCCGTCGTGAGCATTGGAGGTCACGTGATCTGCCAATCTAATACTTTAACTATGATATCTATGGTACTGACGTTAACAAAATACAAACCAAACGGCCAAACGACAAAACAAAAACTAATTCTAAGTACCCAAAAGAAAACTGAAAATACCAGAACACGCTATTACAAAACACAACAAACCATAACAAGCAACCATAAAATATATCAAACCAGACAAAAAAGGAATGAGACAATCAAACCACTCGGCAATCATCTATTAATCCTTTTTTAACATACTTGGTTAGTAATTTGGTTGAACTTAAACATGGTTAAGTCTTTCCAGACGTGTACTTCACAATATCCTTATTATATTACCATAATGAAACAGATTTAAAGACCTGGACCTTAAATCAAAAACAAGAGAAGATTCTAAAACCTGTGAGAGAAAGATCTTAGGAGCCATATTTAGAGAGAAATACATTATTAGTATTAAAGTCAAAGAGAATTCAATGGCTGGGACACCACAGAAGATGGATAGATGAAGTGGAGGAAGATCTAAAGGCCATGAAGATCAAAAATTGGAAAGCAAATAGGAAAGAATGAGGACTTTGGAGTTGTATTGTTAGGGAGGCCATGGTTCAGCATAGACTGTAGTGCCAGATGATGCAACAGATCAGAGTACAAGAGACAATGGTAATGATTAGAACAGGACAATGGAACATTTCAAGATACAAAACAGACTACTTCACTAATTTACAAATTCTAAACTAAATACCGTTAATTTAATGACACAAAACCACCTACATCAATTTAAAGATACAATGCTCACAACAATTAGGAGGAAGCATGGTTTAAACACTCTCATCCCCCATTTCTAACTAAGTTGAGCTCACACTTATTTATCATTAGATGGAAGAATCGTGTCTTTTGAAGAATTAAGTAACTTTTGTTTTAATGAAATGAAAATATGAAAAACATGGTAAAATAAAATTCACTCTGAAACATATTTAGCAAATAAATTGACCCTAAATTCTTCATGCTTGTATTTTTTAGATGTTAATTTAAAAATTGATGTGAATTATTTTTAACAAATAAAGTTTTATAAAAAAGTATTGTTATAATTTATTCAAAAATTATGATTCCAATTTTTTCCCCTGTTTGTTACCATTTCATTTTGGATGCATAATCAATCTATTTCACAATTTTAAGATTCTTATAATAAAAAATTAAAAGTTGAGACTGAAAGGGTAACAAAAGTACACAAAGTGCTCTCCTAATTGTTTTGAACAGTGTATAAAACCACACTCCAACTCACTTCTTCTGAGCGACCCCCTCCTCAGTAGTTTCCTCCTCATCAGAGGAATCCTCATTCCTCCTCCTTTTTTTCTCCTTCTCCATGACTTTCTTGAAGTAGGCAAACTGGACAAGGTCAATGGCAGCCTGGGCGTCCCGTAAAGTGATGGTGTTGGACATACGGGCCTTGGCGTGGGCCGTAGAAAGACGGATCAGGGTCTCGAGGGAACGGGCGGTCACGGGCTGGGTCTGGAAATAAGAGATCGTTAAAATAGTAATATCGTTTAAAATAGAATTTTTGTTCTCCAATGGGGCTGCGATATTGGCGGCTAAGCCTTTGAAGACTCAGCATATTCCTTAGAACAGAGCCATTTTTTGACACCATCTAGGCGACTCTCGCGACCAATTTTAGCGCTCAGATTACAATGAATCTGAGCTCTCAATGGATGTTAAAGTATGCAGAGATTTAATTTTGCCAAGCCAAATGGGTACTCAAGGGATCTTTTACACGCCACATAAACATATGACATGCGTGCCCAAGATTTTCCCATTCAGAAAATCTGATGACTAAGCCAGGGCTCGAACCCGCAAACTTGGGCTATCAGATAAAGTCTCTTGTGTTTCGAAGTCAGGAAATTTTTTGCTGCCAGCCCTAAATGTCTAGCACAACAGGCTTCTGATAACATTCTGGACTGTCTTGTTCTTCCAAGAAAGAACTTATCCCCCCCCCCCCTATTTATTCTCTTCCCCATAAAGTACAACCAGCAGGGAAGGTGTTATAAGAAAAACAATTGGTCCCTTTCATAATCTGTGTTTTGAGTGTCAAGAGCACAAACTTTGTATAATCTGAAAATCACTCCCAAGCTTCTGTTATTCGGTTAAAACAAAATCTGTCACTTAGAGAGCTTCTACACAACATTTATGTTCAACAGAAAAACAAGTGCCAAATGCAGCATCTAATTCGATATCAATCGTTAAATTTTGCTAGTTTCATTTATTTTTTTCAAAAATTCAATACTTAGTCCTTGTCATTCGCTACATTTATTTATATCTTGAAGAATAAATATGCAATATTCCTCAATCTTAAATAGAATTAAAACATTTCGTATCAGCTTACAACATTATATCACCTTCAAAAGCTAACTAAATCAAATAATTTTTAAATACCATTTAAAAAACTAACAAGTAGGTTTGTAACAGAATCTGTCACTTAACCTGCTTCCACACAACAGTTGTGTTTAACAGGTAAAAAGGCGCCAAACACAGCATTAGTTCTATATTAAACATTTTTATTTTATGCTAAATTTGGCTAGTTTCATTTAAATTTTATTTCGAAAATTCAATAACTATTACCTATCGTTTGCAAAAATTAATCTATATTTTAAAAAATAAATATGTAATATTCCTCGCTTTTAAATAGAATGAAAATATTTCATATCAGCATACGAAGAACTTCGTAGTGAAATATATTCGACATAATTTCAAACTGATCGATGTCGCAAAAATAAGTTTATTTTAATTTATTGTCTAAAAGAATTCAAGTTTCTCGAGCGATTGTTGCGAATGGCAATGGGGGATTTAATTCTAATAAAAATGGCTTCCTATGCTTTTTAAATGAGCATTAAATTTTTCAGTTTTAAAATAATTGAAGTACTTCGAATTCTTGTCTGAAATTTTCAATGTATTCTAATTTTGATGCGCTGAATTCTTTGACGTATCACACTTGTCTGTAGCATTTGTAGTTTGGGATACGGAAGTGGGTGGCGGACAGACGGACTGAGCGATTATAATACCTTCCACTTTTTACGTTATAAACGTAGTGTGGAAGCTAAAAGCCACAAAGCAGAACTCATCAAAAGGAATTAATAGTATTAAAATGTGGTTATTCGCTAATAATTTTACAGTTCTCTTATAAAATAATATTAGAGAATAAAGTGTCTGATTTAAACTGACCCTAGCAATATCAGTGTTTTGAGTGTCAAATGCACGAAGCTTTGCATATTCTTCTGAGAGTCGCTCACAAGCTTCCGTTGTTAGGGTAGGTTTGACCGCTTTGGCTAGATGGATATATTTTTTCATGAATTCCATGCTCACAACTTTGTCCCTAAAAATAAAAATTGAAGTAAAAAGAGCTGACATTAATATTTAGCATATTAAACAGATTTAGACCAATTTTAATATTTGCAAATATTTTATTTTTAAGGAACATCTAACCATAAAATTTTGACCTTTAACATTTATCTCAAAACAATAAATTAATTTTTTTTTCCTGTAACATCTAAACTATAAATTAATTTCAATTCCATAATATTGTAAAAAAAATTATATTTTCTAACATAACTCTTTCTTTAATAATATCTCTATAAAAACTATGTAATAAAAACTCGTTAAACTATTAAATTACATTATACATATAAAAATATTTTATTAATTTAATTTTTTTTTTGCTGAATAGGATAACTTAAGCCCAAGTATAGATTCCTAATACTGACTGTCACTTTTGAATATTTTTATAGGTCAATAGCACAGTTGCCACTAATTGAAAAAAGCAAGCACATTACTGAAATGCATTTAAGGAGAAGTTATTATTAACTTAAAAAGCTTTGACCAAAGTTACCCTCCAAGGTCAAGTTACCCTATTCATCGATCCGAAAACTTTTTTGTTCATTCAACATAAAAGTTAAACATATAAAAAAAATGTGAAAGCAAAAAAAAAATTGTAGTTCGTAATGTTTACATTTTGGCCTTGGAACCGTGAAGTAATGCATCAAACTTTTCATAAATAGGAGTATTTTCTTCCTGTTCTTCTTCAGCATTGGGGTCTTTGGTTGCGAGAAAATCGGCAGCTGTATGTATTGGCAATGCTAAAAGAGAAAAAAACAGATTTTTAAGAGCTTATTCAGAAAACTACAACTTAGTATAACCAGTGTTAGAAATTAGATTTAAAAAATGTAAGAGCAACCTGTGCTGCCAACTTAAAAAACAATGAACAAGTGCACATTATTTGGAAGCATCTTTGAATGCTCGTTTTATGTATATTAGCTCTCTTAAGATGCAATACATAAACTCGCAGATTCCGCGAATTGGGGGGCGCGCATATCCGCAAAAGAAGAAATATCCACAAAATTGTCTGTTTTATAAGTAAAGTACAGAAATCGTAGTATTTTTAGAAAAAACTAAGATATATATGAGATTACAATTTACAAAAGGTCAGTTATGTTTTGTTTTCTAGCCTTGCACTTCCATTACTATTTGTGATTTAAGTTTTTTAGAATCATTTCGCTTTTGGAACAAACATATGCCGTGATGTGCACCTGGCCGAACACATTCGGCACACACCTGGTTCCTATGTCATTCTTATTTCATGCATCGTTCTTAGATGTATTCTTTCTTAAATGTTTGCGCTCTTAATGTGTCGTCATTTTCAAAGCTTCGTTGTTTTGCATGTATTCGTTCCAAAAGTTCGAAACGAAAATTCTTTGCACTGATTGTTAAATATTTTGCTAGGAAAAGAGGATCGTGCTCTGATAATCGGAGTTACTGTTTGAACACACATAGAATCGCCTAAAGTTGCAATTTCAGGAGATGAGTTCCAAAAATTTTAAGACACAGTTTAACAATCTGTAGAGTTTACAATTTTACGTCGTTGAAATATTGGATTTATGTATTTGTGCGAGATGAATCCGAAGACCTTGACAAATTTTAGATTGAAAAATTGTGCTCGATGATATTTGACAAATCTTTGAAAAACCTCTTAAAAGAAGTAAATTGAATGACTCACAAAGAAAGTAATAACCAGTTTTTAGGGAGTACCTATTGAAAATTTAAGGGTCCTTTCAAGATACTGGAGTAACCCTGTGTGTATTTCCTATATCGTCATTTCGAAAATATCAAGTAAAGGCACTTACATTTCCCAAACATTTTTTAAGAGGCTAATTTAGCATATATACAAAAGAAAAAATACATACGAGCACCATCCATTTCTCCCGGCGTTCTGTACCTATGCATTCGAGCGACATGATCAGAGATTTCTTTGTCGCATTCAGGATCCATCTATTTCAGCGGAAAAAAATGTTTAAAGAAAATTACAATTTCTGATTGATTTAAAAAAAAAGAAATAGAATCGTTTTTAAAACACTCACTTTATCTAACATGATGAACAGCAAGTCAAAACGGGACAACAGAGAATCCTGCAATCCTATATTTTCCATGGGTGTTTTGTATTGATCATACTAAAACGGAAATAATTGAGGTTAAATTTTTTGACGTATAAATTCAAATGCAATAAAAATAGATTAGACACTACATCTACACTATAGAAAAAAAATCATGCACATGTATATTCTTTATTTAAATATATATATTTAAACAATTATATATTTGAAGGTGATTTTTGCAAGCAATTTTGTAAAAAAAATTATACAATATTAATAAATCAGCTGCTTAAGTATTAGTATTTTTGGAAAGTTTTAACATTCTAGTTTAAAATAGAAAAGTCAGCATTAAGAAAAACTGTATAATGAAGTTGTGAAATGAATTTTACAAATGCCCATGTATACGTTCTTCAGGAACGAAGAGTATACGTGCATAAAATAACCAAGCACGTTAGTAATTGGAATGCTCAACTAACCAACTGCAAACTGAGATCTGACAATTGGCTTGAATTAAAAAGTAGGTTTGTAACAGAATCTGTCACTTAACCCGCTTCCACACAACATTTGTGTTTAACAGGTAAAAGGCGCCAAATACAGCAATAATTCTATATTAAACATTTACATGCTAAATTTGGCTGGTTTCATTTATTTTATTTCGAAAATTCAATAGTTATTACCTATCATTTGCAAAAATTAATTTTTATTTCAAAGAATAAATTGTAATATTCCTCGTTTTTAAATAGAAGGAAAACATTTCATATCAACATACAAAGAATCTCGTAGTGAAATATATTTGACGTCATTTCAAACTGATTGATGTCGCAAAAAATAAATTTATTTAAATTTATTGTCCAAAAAAATTAAAGTTTCTTGAGCGATTGTTGCAAATGGCAATGGTGATTTAATTCTAATAAAAATGGCTTCCTATGCTTTTTAAATTAGCAGTAAATTTTGCAGTTTTTTTAATAACTGAATTTGAAGTGCTTTGAATTCTTTTCTGAAATTTTCAATGTATTTTAATTTCGATGCACTGAATTTTTTGATGTATCACACTTGTCCGTAGCATTTGTAGTTTGGGCTATGAAAGTGGGTGATGGACGATCAGACAGACTGAACGATTACAATACCTTCCACTTTTTACGTTATAAACGTAGTTTGGAAGCTAAAAGTGAAGAATTGGCAACCCAAGCAAAAATTCAAAGAGAATAATCAACTTTACTATTATGCCACTATATCAGTTTGACTTAACGAGGTACAGGTCGGCCCAGTGTTGATCATGGGACCTCTTGCACGATAGCCAAATACCAAACCGTCGCCGGCAAAATAATTACTTGGTCGAGGGTATTTATGCTGACTGCCACAGTACTCCCCTTCCAATGAGTCAGAGGAGGAATGTTGGGTGTTGATGCTGCTGTCTGATGCGAGTTTCGGGAATTTGCTGCCTACTTTTGAATCTCATGATTTTTGATGCCTGCTTTAAATATCGGGACTTACGTTGAGATTGCATGAAAGTTGTAAGATGCGAATCTTTAGATTTGTTCCGCATGCAAAGTCATCAAGGAAGAAGGATTGAGTAGACCCGATTATGAAACCGGAAACTCTTGAACGATAGCCCAATACCAAAACCATTTGTGACAAAGTAGTTAGGGTGTGAGTGCTAGCATTGATTATTTGTGATGACTGCCACAGCACTATATAAAAGTGTAGATAATAGTTCCAAATTGAATAACCTTGTTCATTCAAATCAAGGTAACTAATCGAGAATAAAATTTAAAAGTTTTACATTAGAAAATGATTAAGTCAAACATATGAAACAAGGATTGTACATTTAAAAGACAAAAAATTAAGAAAGAATAATTTAACCAGAAGATTCAAATTAATAAGACAACAAAGACCTTTTATGTATAGCTTTACCTTTCCATATACAGGATTTGCAGCTGCAAGAACACTGCAACGAGCATTAAGTTTCGCTTGTATTCCAGCTTTCGCAATGGTAACTCTGCCCTGTTCCATAACCTCATGAATAGCCGTTCGATCGATGTCTGACATTTTGTCAAACTCGTCAATGCAGACCACACCACGATCTGCCAACACCATGGCACCAGCCTCTAGTCTTCTGTCACCTGCATAGCACAAAAATATGAGATAAAAACAATGAAGAAGAAAGTAACTGATGATTAATAAGTTAAACGTTTACAGATGAAATAAAACAAAGAAAAACGCAAGGTAAAAAGTGTACAGAAAAAAAGAGTGCAAAAAACTTAAGTGCTTTGATTGAAACTACAATTTAAATAGCTCAAAATGGTACTGAAAATGGGTCTCTCTGTAACTTCTAGTACATGTATAGTTTTTTTTAAGTAATGTTTCTGAAAAAAGGAAACAGATAAATGAAAATATTAAATAAAGTACTATGTTCTTTAAGATTAAAGAGAAAATTTAAAAACTTTGGTTCAAAAAATTTAACAGTACAGTAGTCCATTGAAATTTAAATTATAGCAGAAATAACAAGAATCATTTAACAAGGAAGGGAAAATATTATAAATATGTTTAATTAGGAAACTATTTTTCCAGAAACATTCAAATTTTAAGGGTCCCTAAATTTTAGTTTCTATTCTGCTAAATACTTAGACCCCCAAAATTTAAGTAATTTTCAGAACTTTTCGGAGACCCTACTTTGTTTTTAGCTTGACTGACTCAGATATTAGCCTAGCGTGATGTGTTAGATCGATGTTATAAAGAAGGCTATAAATGGTAGCAAAAAAAATAGGATACATCTGCCAACTAGTAGTATCATTACAGGCAATAATACACAACATTTTCTGTAAACAGTTTCCTACATTTATAGTGCCTGCAGTCTGAGTATTCCTCAATAATGCACTGGCCAGAATTTAGCACTCACCCATTTTAAAAGTAGTAGCGAACCATGATTGTTAAAAGCATATGACTTGGGTGTAAGGCATTAAATAAGTATTAAAAGAAAACCAGCATAATGTACAACTGATTTTTAAACAAATTTAATTCATGGAAATAAAAATGCCAACCTGTCTCTTGGTCAGTCGTTACAGCTGCAGTCAAACCAACGCCCGAAGATCCTCTACCAGTAGTTGTGATGGCTCTTGGGGCAGTGTGCAAAACATATCTCAACAGCTGGGATTTTGCAACTGAGGGATCTCCAAGAAGCAAGATGTTGATATCACTGTAAGGAAATTTACCGTTCAATATAGTACAAAAGACAGACGAATGGATAATTTTCAAGAAAATGGTCATAAAAGTGCCTATCTTTATATCCCTGAAAATTATATAAAAATATGTGCATGAACTATGTAGATATTAATTTGAATTGATAGATATTGCTTGAAATTTTAAAAAAGTTAATCTTATTGGCATTTTAATTGTTGGATTTAAGTTAGTTTTGCATCTTATAGGATCATTACAACTGACACTTCAGCTATTAGCTGAATTTTATTGAATTTAAGTTAGTTTTACTCTCATTGGTGTGTTACTACTGAACACTCCAGCCATTGGCAATTTCATTGGTGAATTTAAGTTAGTTTTGATCATATTGCTGTGTTACTATCAAACACTCCAACCATGAAATATCATGGGAGCAAGAAGGAATGGTTTAACAGGCTTAAATGTGACGAAGGTTAAACGAGTTAAGCAAAAATATGGTTAAACCTTATATGTAAAACAAATTAAGGTTTCGATGATGTATATTTAATTGCACATTTCCACATTTTGCATCATAGTTGAATACACAATTAAAATAAAGGATGACTTTATATTATTCAATGTATTAAAGCATTACAATTTACATAACATTAAAAGAACCAGTAACTTTTTTTTACATAAGCAACCTATAAGGAAACATTCTTACAGGTACCTCAAACTAAATAAAACAAAAAAAATTTTAATGTCTTACCCTCTCAATCTTGTACCATTGGGCAGAATTTTCTCAACTCCTCCCAGTAACAGGCACAAAATAGCTTTTTTGATGAATTCATTCCCATGGATGGAAGGAGCAAGGGAATGGGCTAAAATATCAAACACATTCTGAAAGAGAAAAAAAAAACAGATATAAGTATAAAAATCTATAGAATAGAAATACAGGCCCAATTTCTAAATAGGTTAAGTAGGCTGTAGCCTAGAGCGGCGAATTTTTTGGGGCAGCAAATTTTACGACCAATTAAAGCGGCGTTCGGCATAAAAAAATTTCAGAAAAATACGAATATTTTTAAGAAAGAAAACAAGTAATTTGCATTAATGTGTAAACCGTAAACGTATATATAGTACTAATATTTCGTAGCAAAAACATGGCCGCTGCGAGGGTAATTGCACCCCCTCCTCCGGATTTCGAAGTTGAAAGAAAAATAGTAGAACTGTTTAAAAAATTCACCTATTTCGCTTTCGATTTAGTGTGTAAAGGTTCATAGATTATTCTAATATGTGTATCGATTTTAAACAGCACATACCACCCTATTTTGCAGCTAACCAGCTACCTTTGCCCGAAGGGGGAGAATATTGTGACATTGGCGGCAAATCAATCGTAGCCTACAAGCGGCAAATCTTTAAATCCGGCCCTGTAGAAATATTATAAATTACAATTTTTCATTCTTGATTTCCTAGTCCTGAGGCACAAGCAAATATAGTAACTGTAACCTATCCTATATAATATAGGCTACAGTTGCACATAATTTTTTTCAGATTTAATAGACCATTCTAAAAAAATTAATGCAAAATGCCGCTTAAATTTACTGTTGTTTTTAAAAGACCTCTCAAATCTTGCTTGGCCATAGTGCTACATAATTTTAAGTACTAAAAAAATGACTGATACTTGTAATCAAATGCTGAAAAGTGATTATCAGATACTCTTCTATCAAACAATTTCAGACCTTAAAAGTCTAAAATAAAATATATTGTAACAAGAACATAAAAACAATATCTATTTAAAGGGTAGCCAGGTCTCAGGAGAAGATTAATATTAATGGCTTTGTGTGTTTACCTTTTGTTTCGAAAACTTTTTACACTTCTTGACGTCGTCCACTGATATCTGGGGCGAAACCTCTTTGCTGAGTAGCTTGATGTTATTGGCAATCAGAATTGTCCTATCAAAAACATGTGTCATTATTTAAATGTATTCATTGGACTAGAAACACAAAACTGAAGAACTAGTAGGAAGTACTGTGAGAGGGTGGAAGTACTGTGAGAGGTACTGTGAGAGGGTTTAAATGTATTCATTGGACTAGAAACACAAAACTGAAGAACTAGTAGGAAGTACTGTGAGAGGTACTGTGAGAGGGGTTAAATGTATTCATTGGACTAGAAACACAAAACTGAAGAACTAGTAGGAAGTACTGTGAGAGGGTGGAAGTACTGTGAGAGGGTTTAAATGTATACATTGGACTAGAAACACAAAACTGAAG
The DNA here is from genome assembly GCA_019343175.1 of Oedothorax gibbosus. Taxonomy (NCBI): domain Eukaryota; kingdom Metazoa; phylum Arthropoda; class Arachnida; order Araneae; family Linyphiidae; genus Oedothorax; species Oedothorax gibbosus. The sequence goes on along the minus strand of JAFNEN010000716.1, from coordinate 118,651 downwards.
AACTAGTAGGAAGTACTGTGAGAGGGTGGAAGTACTGTGAGAGGTACTGTGAGAGGGTTTAAATGTATTCATTGGACTAGAAACACAAAACTGAAGAACTAGTAGGAAGTACTGTGAGAGGGTGGTAACAAAATTCTTCCAAAAAGTTTTCTGATACTTAAACAAAAAATCTCTGATTTTACAATTACCTTAATAAATGCTGTGATCCGTTATTTGTATCAACATACAGATTCCCCTATCACAATATTATTAAATATTTACTTTGTCAAAGGACTTTTTAAATTTTAAAAGTTTATTCCAAGGAAAATTATCGTCTGAGAAACTGCATTGTTTTATTATCCATAGATGTGATGTCCATTTATGTCCATAGATGTGGATTTTTGATTATTTTTTAAAAGGTGCAGAAATTCAGGTTAGTAATTCAGTTAAGGATTTGGGGATTTTGGTTTGTGATGATTTTAAAAAAGGGTACCAGTGTTCAGTTGCTAGTAAAAAGGCAAATAAATTATTGGGTTATATAAAAAATAGTATTTCTTCAAGGTCTAGTAACGTTATCCTGCCACTGTACAAAGCGCTGGTAAGGCCTCACTTGGAATATGCCGTACAGTTTTGGTCTCCATATCTGCGGAAAGACATAGATGTGATTGAAAGGGTGCAGCATAGGGCCACTAAAATGGTTGATGGTTTTTGGAATTTGAGTTATGAAGATCGATTGAAGAAGTTAAATATGTACGGAGGAGAGAAGGGTTAGAGGGGATTTGATTCAGCTTTTTTAATTTATTAGGTCATTGGATGCTGACCTGCTTGTTTTTTATTCTGATAACCGGACTAGAGGTCATAGTTTAAAACTAAGAAAAGCACGTTTTAATAGGGATTTGAGGGAACATTACTTTTATGTTAGAGTTGTGGATAAGTGGAATGGTCTGCCAGAGGATGTTGTGAGTTCTGACAGTGTTGATATTTTTAAAAAGAAGCTGGACAGACACTGGGAGATAGTCGGGGGACTGTAAACAGGACCAATCTTGTTGGGCTTCGTGCCTGTTATTGGTCCTTTATTTTTGTATTTGTATTATGATTTTTCTGAACTCTGTGAACCTGTGGCTAGAGTTTTTTCTAATGTATTGAATAAAGAAAACCTACAAGAAAATAAAGGTTACATTATTTATTTCATGGAGATTAACTCTAGCAAGTGAGAAAGTTCCGCAATTGAAGAGTACAAGGGAAAGAAACCTTTATCGTTTATCGACTGGATCTGTTCGTATTGAGGTCTGCTTGCTTGGCGAGTAGTGGCGATTGGAAACCAGTTTCACCCTTGATTCTTCTTCAAAGGTTCAAGCATCATACTAGTGTCTGGTCATGATCTCGATCTCAGAGATAGTAAATCCGTGAACTGCATGATAAGAACCAAGGCAGAACTGGTTTCTTCACACCAATTTAGGCGATGACTTGCTATCTTCGCCAAGCAGACTTAATGCAGACAGATTCCCAGTCAATGAAGAGGTCCTTCCCCTGTACTCTTCAATTACAATAAATCAAGAAAATGTAAAATACCTAAATGTCCCAGAAGTATATCCCATCTTTTTGCTAGGCAGACACCTATACATCCCAACAATCTGCACTCGATCTCCAGGCTTACAAGTGTCTACCAAATCATTGTCAGCAATGATGTCTACAGTTCGTGGTAGCTGACCAGCTGGAGCTTTCTCTGGCATTTCTTGAATAGAAAAGGTCTGGTGGTTTTTGTATACGGAAAGACCATATTCTGTTTCTAAAAGGTTGCCGTCTTCATCCTAAAATATATATAATAAAGAGTTCATACTACAATGAAAGTTAAAATAGAAATTGATTGTTAAAATTATTTATACGTTGATAATATATTAGCTTAGTTCTTGTTAAAGAATGTGCACATGTTTATACAAAACTTTTCAAAATATCTGTTGACACCAAGAGATTTCTCCTAAAGAATCTCAGCGATAAATTTATAAATAAATCAATTCTTCAAACAATTAAACAAGTAGGTTTGTAACAGAATCTGTCATTTAACCCGCTTTCACACAACAGTTGTGTTTAACAGGTTAAAAGGCGATTAACACAGCATTAATATTCTATATTAAACATTTACATGCTAAATTTGGCTAGTTTCATTTATTTGATTTCAAAAATTCGATAATTATTACTTATCGTTTGCAAAAATTAATTTATATTTCAAAGAATAAATATGTAATATTCCTCGCTTTTAAATAGAATGAAAATATTTCATATCAACATACGAAGAATTTCATAGTGAAATATATTTGACGTCATTTCAAACTGATCGATGTTGCAAAAATAAATTTATTTTATTATCTAAATGAATGAAGTTTCTCGAGCAATTGTTGCGAATGGCAATGGTGATTTAATTCTAATAAAAATGGCGTCCTTTTTAAATGCGCATTAAATTTTGCAGTTTTTTACATAATTGAAGTACTTCGAATTCTTGTCTGAAATTTTCAATGTATTCTAATTTCAATGCGCAGAATTTTTTATGTATCACACTTTTCCGTAGCATTTGTAGTTTTGGCTATGAAAGTGGGTGACGGACAGACTAACTAAACGATTGTAATTCCTTCCACTTTTTACGTTATAAACGTAGTGTAGAAGCTAAAAACTACCAACTTATCTTTTGTTCAGTCTTTGAAAGGTATTATGGTAACTAAGGCACCTCTGCTATGAGCACTTTGTACAAAATGCAAAGGGATGTGACGGTAGATGCAGCCCTCAACAATGATGCTAAAGAGTTCATTTCCAACTCGTTTAACACACTAGAGGGCAGCACCACCGATTGTAAGTAGGTATGTCTAATTTTAGAGACAAGAGGACGATGAAAGGATCCCAAACTTAGCATGTCACGCTAGAGGTATTGATTTGGAATGGAACCTTGGATGACTGTGATAATCACAGGCTTTCACATGCACCAGCGTATATGGAGAGTTTTCAACGGCAGGGTTCAAACTACCAACCTAAGGGATGCCAGTCTAACACTTTGCCAACTAATCTTTTACTTTGCAAAACTTATTTAAATAAATTGAGAGAAATTAAAAGAAATATCCTACCTTAGTGGGATAAACAGAACTACTGGGATATGCATCATATGTTGTTAAGTCAGTATAACGCCTTTCCATAGTTTTAGTTGTTGCTGGACAGTAGTGAACACTTCTTACGATTTTAGGGCGTACAATTGAACCTAAAACAAATTTAAGTCAAATAATTATTTTGTAATTTTTTTTACTTCATGCCTTACAATTTTAAAGTGTGAAATTGAACATTATACCAATTTATGTCAAATTATTTTGATTTTTTTTTACTTTGTCACTTTTCACGATTTTAGGGCAGACAATTACACCTTAAACAAATTTAAGCCAAATGATTATTATTTGTCTTCATGTCTTACAATTTTAAGGTGCCTAATTGTAATTGCACATTATACAAATTTATGTCAAATGATTTTGTCTATTTTTTACTTCTGCACTTCTTACGATTTTAAACCATACAATTGAACTTTAAACAGATTTAAAATTATTACTTGATTGGTTTGATTTGTTCATGCCAAATGATTACTTTTTTTTACATTTCCTGATTTTTCCCAAAAGCAGTAGATGAAAATATTTATTAAACAGACTTACATTTTGTTACTATTCCTTCAACGCATACAACATTGCCCAAATAGCTGGACACAAGGGTTCTTGGAGTGACATGCTTTGCCCCAAAGCTGTCAAATATAAGCATATGTCGATGAGAATGTTAGTCATAACAGAAAATTAGTAAAACTTGAACAAAGTTAAGTTATGAAAAACACTTATTTACAATACAGAGTCATTCCGCGTCAATTCAACACACTTTTCGGCAAAATTCTACCTCACTGTCTCAGATTTTGCTGAAATTTGGAACAACAGTAGTGTTTATATAGTTATTTGTGAAATGGAAATTTTTATTCACAAATATTGATCCGTTTAAAAAATATGGCACTTCAAAAGTTCAAAAAATTGGTCAAAAAACCGCATCCGACCAATTTTCAAATTGACCTAGAAGCTTTCCTAATTAAGCTAGAGACCTGGGGTAGGTGTCATCTGACAGAGATTTGTATGAACTTTTTAATGATATGTAACACACTTAGGATATAGAAGATTTTATTTAAATTAAAATTTAATTAAATTTTAAAATTTAATTTTTTTAAAAAAGTACATAATTTAAAATTTTGAAATTAATTACATGAATAGTTAGGACTCTTTCACATCATCTGACAAATTATCATGTTGGGATGAGAATGGATTCATTGATAAAAAAATTCAAAACTAAAGCTTGTTTTTCATAAATAATTGTTTTTATTAATAAACTTGATCAACTAATTTTAAAAATGACCTAGATGATTTCCTATTTAATTTAGAAATGGTGTTAAGTGCTAGTTTACAGCAATTTATAAGACAATTTTAATAAAATATAACACACTCGGATTATAGAAGATTTTATTTAATTAATTTTTTTTTTAAAAATGCATACTTAAAATTTTAAAATTATTTTCATGAATAGTTGGTATTTTTTAAACAATATATGGGTAAAATATCATTCTGGTATAAGAATTGGTTCATTGCTAAAAAAATCAAAACTGAAGATTGTTTTTCATTAATGTTTTCACTATTAACCTAGATCAAGCAATTTTCAAAACGACCTAGGAGGTTTCCTAATTCAGCGATAAACCTGTGGTAGGTTTCATTTTACAATAATTTGTAAGACCTTTCTAATGACATGTAACAAATTTAGAATATAAAAGATTTAAATTAAATTACAAATAAAAAAGAAACAGGGGAGCTTGTTTATCATTATTGTTAGTTAATAATTCAGCTTAGGAATAACACAAGAATGCTAATATTAACACTACTTTTATAATAAATCTGAATGATAACCTGAAGAAAGTTTCATTTGTAGTTTGAAAAAGCCACATTTGTTTGGAAGACATCAGTTTGAAGTAGAACATAACTTCTTCCAGTGGGAGTCACAGGATTAACTTTTGCTAGAATGTCCACTACTGACACCCACAAAACATCAGCGTTTCTTGGATACGAGAATGATGCAGCTGGCCCAAATGGGTGAAGAAAAGTTATCTTTACCTTATCAAGTTCATTTTTCTCCAAAACGTACCCGAGCCACCGGTTTCCTGCATACACCGAGACAGATTTTAATGTAAAAGCAGAGTGGCACTTTTCAGCCACATCGCATGGTCAAGGGCCTTGCGACGGAGTTGGATGCTCAGTAAAGAGACAGAGATTGGACATTCTAGCAAAAGTTAATCCTGTGACTCCCACTGGAAGAAGTTATGTTCTACTTCAAAGTGATGTCTTCCTAACAAATGTGGCTTTTTTCAAACTACAGATGAAACTTTCTTCAGGTTATCATTCAGATTTATTATAAAGGTAGTGTTAATATTATTATTTTTGTGTTATTCCTAAGCTGAATTATTAACTAACAATGATAAACAAGCTCCACTGTTTCTTTTTTATTTGTAATTTAATTTAAATCTTTTATATTCTAAATTTGTTACATGTCATTAGAAAGGTTTTACAAATTGTTGTAAAATGAAACCTACCACAGGTTTATCGCTGAATTAGGAAACCTCCTATGTCATTTTGAAAATTGCTTGATCAAGGTTAATAGTGAAAACATTTATTAATGAAAAACAAACTTCAGTTTTGATTTTTTTAGCAATGAACCAATTCTTATACCAGAATGATATTTTACCCATATATTGTTAAAAAAATACCAAATATTCATGAAAATAATTTTAAAATTTTAAGTATGCATTTTTTTTTAAAATTTAAAATTCAATTTTAATTTAAATAAAATCTTCTATAATCTGAATGTGTTATATTTTATTAAAATTGTCTTATAAATTGCTGTAAACTAGCACTTAACATCATTTCTAAATTAATTAGGAAACCATCTAGGTCATTTTAAAAATTAGTTGATCAAGTTTATTAATAAAAACAATTATTTATGAAAAACAAGCTTTAGTTTTGAATTTTTTTATCAATGAACCCATTCTCATCCCAACATGATATTTTGTCAGATGATGTAAAAGAGTCCTAACTATTCATGTAATTAATTTCGAAATTTTAAATTATGTACTTTTTTTTAAAAATTAAATTTTAAAATTTAATTAAATTTTAATTTAAATAAAATCTTCTATATCATAAGTGTGTTACATATCATTAAAAAGTTCATTCAAATCTCTATCAGATGACACCTATCCCAGGTCTCTAGCTTAATTAGGAAAGCTTCTAGGTCAATTTGAAAATTGGTCGGATGCAGTTTTTTGACCAATTTTTTGAACTTTTAAAGTGCCATATTTTTTAAACGGATCAATATTTGTGAATAAAAATTTTCATTTCACAAATAACTATATAAACACTACTGTTGTTCCGAATTTCAGCAAAATCTGAGACGTTGATGTTTAATGAGTGTGTTGATTTGATGTGGAATGACTCTACAGAAGTATAAAAGTTACACATCATTAAAAAATTTATCTTTACAATTTATTTTAAAAAAAGAAATTTATAAATTCTTAGTTCTTCAACATAAAGATATCAAAGACGTAAACATACATATAGTATCTTTTTTATTTTGTTACTTCTATTATGTGTGACTGAATTATTAAATAAACTTCGAATAATGATGTAAACTATAAATATGAAGTTACATAATTGACATGAGCAATTAATGGATTTTTAGTAACTGATTTATCAAAAGGAAAAAAACAAAACAAAGGGGGAAAAGTTGTTTAAATTATAAACATATGGTAAATATCTAGCTTATGTACAGACATTTCAATTTTTGTTTTAAATGTAAAAAAAATTAAACAAGTACAATACCTTCCCTCCATCGCAACGAACAATTCTTCGACATTTTTGGTGTATTCTGGATCAGCTGCTGAAACAAACTCCTTCAATGCTCTTTGGAAGGCAACAAGTTCTTCAAACGACGCTGTTAGTAAACTGCAATAAAATTCAAAATATTAAATTAAACAGAAAAAAATGAATTTTAAAAATTTATAAAATAGTTATATTAAATATAATATACTTAATTAACTTTAATTTGAACAAACCTCGAGCAACGTATTGGGTTTTTCTTTCGTAGGTCATTAACGTTAACTACCAATCTCCGCTCTTTCCGTTCAATCATGTCCTTCACTGCTTGACTGTAATTTCCCTGATCATCCTGTTAATAAGAATGCCTCACATTAAAAAAAAATATCTTTAAGTTATTGACGAAAAAATAACATCTACTAAAACACAAAGCGAATAGAAACAATTACTAAAAACAATAAAAAGCATTTTTTTCAGTAAGTAACATAAGATCTAAATATATTCCAAAACATGCTTCAGTTTATTTTGAAATTTTGTGTTAAATCTTTTCCGCCCGCATCTTCAATGCTATGCGGACAACTATATTTAAGCATGTGAACTATTGGGAAAATATTTTTATTATTAAATGTAGTTTTTTTTACTTAGTTTTTTACATAAGCTTACTGAAACTTAAATGTATTGTTTTCATTTACATTTACAAGAATGAGAAATACCTCAAGAAAGAATCGACTCTAAAAAAAATTCTGTCAAATAATGAAACTTGGTATAACACATATCTAAAACTTACATCATCGTCAAGAAAATCCAGATACTCCTTTTGAATATCTCTTAAACGTTGATCTACATCAATGTCAGCCATTTTAATTTTAAAGTTTAAGTTTAAAAACTTAAATTATAATAAAACGGAAGAAATGTGACAGGTGTCGAGACTACAAGCCCGTTTTCTGTTAAAGTGACAAAAACAATGAATTCCCGCCAAATGTGCGCCAAAAAAAGTTTTTCAATGTGTTTAGTTGTTATTATGCTACTGTTCTTTATAAAATAACTACAAAAGGTTAATAAATTGATTTCAAAGCAAACATTTTGTAATTCAAATTTTGAATGACTGTTCTTCATTAAAAAAATATTATTGAGTAAATTAATGAATTTTTAAGGAAACAAAATATAAAAATAACAAAACCTAACCAACATATTTGGCAACATTCAAGCTGAGCACAAGCAAGCCCAAACATCTTGTCCGATATTCTGGTTTTAAAGTTCAGAAGAGTATTGTATTTAAATATTTTATTTATTTTTATATTACGTTATTATGATGGCCGCCAATACATCAAACTCTAAAACTGAATATCTGAAGAGGTATTTAGGAGGTGAAAAAAAAGAAAAGCGTAAGAAGAAACCCAAGCCGTCCAGTTCTTCACTTGTTCCTCGGTAAAAACATCTTTCAGGAGTGATTGCATACATTGTTTTCAAATCCACTGTATACCATATTCTCTTATTTTGAAAATCGATATTGAATCGCTTGAATTCTGGAAAGAACTAGTATTAAATATTAGTTGATATAAAAAAAATCACATTTTAGCACTGACCTTGTTTATGAGATAGATTTTTCTAATAATCCCCTATATGCTTTAAAATTTGTATGGAAGACTGGTCAATTTCCTAAATGATTGCTTGAAATGTATGTACTAAACCTTTAGTGTAAATAAAGATTTTTATATTATATTGTTTTAACACTTATAAATTAATTTTTAGTTGCATTCCATAACAACTACAAAATGTCCCTGTGTAATAGATCAATCAATCAGGTTGATGGTTTACTACTGCCTCTCCCTTTCTGAGGAGGTGACGCCATCTAAGAGCAGAAGTCAGACTTCCAACCCTCATAGGTGATCAAAGCCATTCTGTGAATGGAAGCTACTGCACCCCTTCTGCCATCCAGGCTATGCCTTTGAGTCACATGTCAACAACTACAACAATGATTTGCTTTCAATAAATACAATATGTTCAAATAAATTTATTTTGAGGAAGAACTAGCTATCATTTTTCGCCACCAAGCATTTCATTTCTTATCACTGCAGCAAATAATAACGTTGTAATCTGAACACAATTGACTGCATAATACACAATGCAATAGTACTAACGTCAATGACCCAATTTTCAATTAAGGCTCATCATTGGACCTTATCTAGCTTTATCTTCCAATTACTGCAGTCAACATTCCATGCAATTCACTAAGTGCAATGAAACAATTGTTCTCAAGTTAAGGTTCACTGATCCTTCCCCTTCTGCTTCATTGCTCGAAAGCACTTCTTCATGCCACCCCTCATTCCAGGAAACAATGTGAGTGTAAAATTTTATGTTTTTCCCCACTTGACTTGGGTTTGTGAAATACAATTGCGATTAACTTCACAGCAGTGCTTTAAACAAGGTTCAAGCTGATTCCTTTACAACCACAGGAGGGTTTAAGGAAGAAACTGCTTTCAAAGCTTGCATCGAAAGCACTTTCTTCATGCCACCCCTCATTCCAGGAAACTATTTGAGTGTAAAATTTTATGTTTTTCCCCACTCAACTTGGGTTTGTGAAATACAATTGCGATTAACTTCACAACATAGCTTTAAACAAGGTTCAAGCTGATTCCTTTACAACCACAGGAGGGTTTAAGGAAGAAACTGCTTTCAAAGCTTGCATTGTAATCAGAAAGAGTATAACTAGGAGTTATCATTGTAGGGGCCCAGTAACCCACAGTCTACCAAAAGGATCCTCAAGGTGGAGATGAGTTACCTCGGCTTATATACTACTATTAACTTTGTAATTAAGAATAGTGGTAGGAACGAGATGGTAAATCAGCGCCACCTAGTTGTTGATGGCATATTGAGGTTACGTGTGTGGTGAACCGCCACATCATTATATCTTTTGATATTCCAATTCTTTTTTAGATTTATTAATATGACTTTCTTATTTTTATGCCATAATGTAAGACTGAAATTTATCTCTGCAGAATAAAGATAGTCGACAAGAATATCGATGTGAAAGCGATCAAATTTGGAGATGAGGTGGATGTAGAAGAAGACGAGGCTCCTGTGGTGGCAGAAGTGATCGACGATAGACCCGAGGAAGTGAAGTTGAAAGAAGTTTTTGATTCATCACGCTGGAAGAAACTGGACTCAGCAAGTATGCTAGAAAATTACGTTACTAATGCGTAGCTAAATATGGACTAAAAATAATGTAGCAAATTATTTTCTGAAAAGATAATCTTCTTAACGTACATCTATCTTATATTTAATGTAAAATAAACCTAGAATGATTTAGTTGTTTTATTGTTATGGGGAGTTGGCACCATTGTTGAGCGTTTGCTTAGCTTGGCAACAGAAGACAGTTTAGTAAACTAATTTTCAGTTTGATCGTTCTTTTCAGCTCGCACTCAGCAATGGTGTCACTCGTAACTGTAAAATACAATCTCTGATTTATTAAGTCCAAATTATAAGTGTCCATATCTCTTGCATTTATTAATCATATCTGCCACAATTATTTAGCACAAAACATGATATGTCACTGAAAAACAGGATAAACAGAATTTAAGATGCCTTTAAGATATGTATTAAGGTTCAGGGTCAAGAGACATAACTTTTATGTTGCTATAAATGCTTTTAATATGTTAGCAAGTTAAATTGTATTAACCAAGGTCCACTGCTTGTTAATTAAAAGCATGGTACAGCATTTAAGTGTAAATAAATCACATTTCTTGTATAATAATTTTTAAATTTGAAGTCTATTTAAGTTCTTATTTAAATCACTAACATAACATTCCCAAAATGTCTGGCAATCTATTTAGTTTATGAGAACACATGCCAAATCCCTTTGACTATGTTTCTTATTTTTATGAGTTTTTTATGTTTATTACTGAATGTTTAGGAGGTTTAATTATTTTCTTATACATAATTTTCTTCGATATTTAACACATCAGTTTTTTTCAATTAAATTTAGTAACTCTAATTTTAATTTTGTTATTTAGGTGAAGATGAACACCTTAGAAATTTGTCAAACTCCTCCCAGAAAAGAACTCATTCCGACGACAACTCACCCCGACAAAATAAACATTCCAGAAAAAGAATGGACTCTGACAGCGACTGTTCTCCTCCCCGCATTTCCAGAAACTCTCATAATAAAAAATTGTCACGTCATGACTCGGGCAGCGATTTATCACCTCCTCGCAACAGCAAACGTTTATCAAAAGGTTCAAATCGCCACGATTCAGGCAGTGACCTTAGTCCGCCCCGCCAAGGTCACAAAAGTCGGAACTTGAAAAATGTGACTAAACACAACTCTGACAGCGATATCAGCCCGCCGCGTCGGAACAACACAAGTCAGCGTTCGAAAGTCGTTAAACGGCATGATTCTGATGAGAGTCCTCCTCGTAGAAATGACGCAAGTCGTGGATCGAGAGATAGGAATCAGTCATATAAAGTGGACAGTTCTAAGAGAAAAGTTAGGAATGATTCGGACAGTGATCTTTCACCTGAAAGACAAGGGCCGAGAAAGGAATCTTCAAAGAAATCTAGGGGTTCCGATAGTGATTTGTCGCCACCAAGAAAAAATTCTGGACGAGGTATAAATTTAAGAGGCATGTATGGTTTTTTTTCCAGCATAGAGGGCTGGCAAGCCCAGTTGTTAACCCTTTCAGTCCCAGTGATGCCATTTGGCATCATCATTTTTCTGATCATAATTTAAAAAAATAATAGGGCTGACATATATTGGGATTAATAAAAAATATTTTCTAATCGAAAAAAGTTTGAAGAATCGAATGATGTGCTTTTTGATATCATAAATAGCTATAGACGATCAGAAAAAAAATTCTAAAATGATGATGTCAAATTGCTCTTGGGACTGAAAGGGTTAAGGGTTTCGCTTTGCATGCAAAGGGTCCAAGGGCTTTTCTAAAATAACTGGTCAAGATCTAAACGATTTGTGCAACCAAAAATATCTGACAAATAATACCCAGTGTAGAGAAGATGCATGTTAAATATGCTCTTATACAAATTGTATAGTCAGTTCTACTCAATGTACATAAAAAAAATTAAATTTATATGAAATGTACAATTACTTGTTTCTCTTAAAATGTTGAGCTTTAGTAACATTTGCTTGTTAATATATAATACCCTTTGGTGTTTTTAATGTTACCCTTCAATTTTTTATTTTTTTTGTAAAATAGACTAAGAGTTCAGGTTTTTTAATTTGGTATATCCTCCTTCTTTATTAATATAAACAATTATTTTAAAATAACCATTTGACTAACAAAAATTGGCATAGTCACTTTCTACTTAATATTATGTATTTTTGAAGTTTTAATGTGATTATTTTTTTTGTTTAGATGAAAAGATGCGGCCATCAAAAACCTTGTCTGGTTTAAAAGCTGGTTTGCAGAATGCTGAAACCCTCAGACTTGAAACAAATGAGTTGCGTCATCGAGAAAAGGAACAGATTGAAAAGGTTGGGAACCGTTAATTTTTTTAAAATGACTCATTTTAATTTTAAGAATCGAAATATACTCAACATTCTATTAAAATCAGCTAGTGATGTAAAAGGCCCAGACATTTATAATCTGGAGCAAGTGTTCAGTTAAAAAATGCTCAAATTCAAAAAATGACCGAGATTTTATTAATTTCTGAGAAATATTCAATTATTTCTGCAAAAAATTCTCTTTTTTTTTTGTTAAACAAAAACTTATTAATAATACAAATAAAATAGCATTATTTATAACTGATAGAAATCTTTATATACATAATTTATTCTAGTCTGATGGATTAAGTTCTGTTTTTACATTATTTTTTTTTGATGGCAACACCTTTCCTTTTAAAGTAAATAATATTCCAAACAGGTCATCTTTTCTACCATATTGCAAGAGTGCTAATAGAATATACACAAACGAACATTCAGTGTTGCAAATATTTGACTCAGACTAAACCGAAAACAAAACGAAACTAGTCACAAAAACAGATTAGCCCAATATCAAGTAGAAATTGTTGCCGGAAGCAATTGCATGACAAATTAATCTTGGAAAGCACAACTTTAACTTTGCATATATTTTTTTAGTATTAATAGATTTCATTTTTTTTTAATTTAAAAAAAATACAACTAATTATAATGGTGTTTACAATTTATAAAATATTTTAATATTTAATAAATGCCTTCATTTTGAGAATTTAAAAATGCTTTTGCTCCCATCATTTGAATCCGCCCATTGTTTTGTGTTATTACCATAGATATCATAGTTAAAGTATTAGATTGGCAGATCACGTGACCTCCAATGCTAACGATGGGACGCGCATGGAGACCAGAATAAGAGGGCAATGGGGCCAGTTTGCCACCAGTTTTAGGAAAAAAACACTATAAAAAATACCATTTAATTCTAAAATTACAAAAACATACCATAAAAATACTAACAAAGCGTATCACGTTTTTTTTAAAGTCACTAAAAAGATTCCAAAATGCAGCTAAAATTTTTACGGTCTTGTTTCGTAATTTTAGAATTAAATGGTATTTTTTGTAGTGTTTTTCTCCTAAAACTGGTGGCAAGACTGGCCCCATTGCCCTCTTATTCTGGTCTCCATGCGCGCCCCGTCATTAGCATTGGAGGTCACGTGATCTGCCAATCTAATACTTTAACTATGATATCTATGGTTATTACACTGATAAACAATGATGGTGGAAATATCTAAAAAAAAATGTTAAGGTAATTGTTAATTGCAGGGTTTGGAGTGATGCGTTACTTGTAACGCCTTAACTTTTTTTTTGGTACTTTTGATTGACTATTGATTGTACTATTTAAAAGTACTTTTCCAGTCCCTCGTTATTTGCTGTGCTGATAAAAAAAGTTTGGACGTTACATTTTTCAGAAAGTAACTGTAATTTAGTTACTTTTAATGGTAACGAAGGAACAGAAAATGTCGTTACTTTGCTGTTGCTTCTGGTGCCACTCTTCACAGATATTTTCGACACAGTTCAGCGTTCGGCATAATTTAATTATTTAAAATGTAACTTTTAACAACGCTGAATTTTCGTTCTTAACTTTTTCTGATTGTCTTTATTTCTTAAGTCTTGGTTCTCTAAAAAAAATGGTAAGATGGCTAAATTTCAGTTTTTCTTATAACTTGAAATTTCTAAAAGTAACTTTACACTCCTTGGTTATTTGCTGCTTGTTACAATTATAAAACATGTAATATTTTAGTTGGGTGCAGAATTATCTGGTCGGGACGCCAGAACTGTTGTCAGAGATAGAAAAACGGGGAAAAGGCGGGACTTGGAAGAAGAAGACAGAGAAAAAGAAGAAAAGGAAAGAAGACTCTCTGAGCAACAAAAGAAGTATTCGGAGTGGGGTAAAGGGTGAGTGACTCTCATTTAACACCTAACTGAATTTATTTTTACTTTCAATTACATAGCATGAAATAGGGGCTGGGGAGCCCAGTCGGTTAAGGCGTTTGTCATGCATGCGGACGGACCCAGGTTCGGGTCCGGGCATCGCCAAAATAACTGCCGACCTATAAACGGCCCGTGCAGCCAAAAATGTCCGACGAATAATACCCTGTGTAGAGGAAGTGCACGTTAGAATATGCTCCAAAGTCCCGACGCTGTGTACAATATCCCCCTTAGCAGTTGCGTTGGGTGCCCACTCAGGTGTCGGCTCATCACCTTATTGTGGTTCTAAATTACGGCGCCCGGCGCCAATAGCCCTGGTGAAGCTCTAATGCGACGATAATTCAAACTAAACTAAACATAACATGAAATATATAGTAATGAAAGTATTGAGATTTATTGTTTGTGATTTATTTAAGAAGTTTTAATTAGTCAACTATTGGGTATTAAATTGTTCCTCAAAATTAATATTCAAGAAAAAGCAATTTATTACCCATTGTTGGTTAGTACTTCATTCTGCTTTGAAACGACTTTTGTTTTTTAATGTAAGTTTTGAAAATTATATATTTACTTGTAATGAGGTTTTAAGGTTTACTTGTAATCTAGATATAATTTTTCTGTACCTGAAGTTTAATATTTTATTAAATTAATAAAATTTCATTTGCAGGATAAAGGTATTGTTAAAAGTTAGACATCTTAAGTCAATCAATTTATTTATATACCTGTTTTTGTATTTGTGATAAAATTGAAAAGTGTATGTGTATTGTATTCATTTAGTTGACTTTGCAATTATAATTTAACCTTTAACTGTAACCATAACTCCAAACACATAGTAACTTCTACTAACAGCTACACTTCCAGTGTTTCCACTTTAAGGGATTTTATCCCTTTTAAGGGATATTTTGGCCTCTTGAGGGATGAAAAAGGGATTGAGGGATATTAAGGGATATTATCAGGTTTGAAAGAGAAAAATGAGCCAAACTAGGGATATTTAAAAAAAAAAAAAAGCCACTTTGTTCAAAAATGGTTAGTTTTGAACAAAACTGAAAGAAGTTCAAGATGCAAAGTATGTAATAGTAATGCTTATAATGTATGCTTTAATAATCCAACGGTCATTTAGTAGAGCTTGTTTATTGCTAGTAGGTTTTGCTATTGAACATTATTATTATGGAGGGTGCACATTGGAATTAATAATTTTCTTTCTTGTTTTCAAATTGCCCTGATCGTGTTTCTATTTAAAATACTAACTAAACAAAATGTCAATATCTAAACAAATTGTCTGCGTTCCAAACAAGTGTTTAGGCCTTCAATGGGTTCTACAATTCTTCCCAATGTTGAATACTGGTGTTTTTTAAAGAAAACAAAACAGAAAACGAGTGCGTACTGCATTGCCACACCGCCACTACTAGCCCATTTTGTTGTGAGTTTGGTTTTTTTTTTTGTCATAGCAGCCCTTGTTTGCATCTTTGTCAACCAATTCATAGGAATTATGGTTAATGTATGGGCTTGTTTCAACACTTTGTCAAAGAAAACAAAACAACCAATGAAATCGCAGTATGGAGAGCGGGACATCATAAGAAAAATTCCCATTGGCGTAAAGAATTAAAAAGAAGAATACAAGGCAAAAGGTTGCTAAGTTGGCGGTTGAGGGATAAAAAGGGATTTTTTGGTTCCTTAGAAGGGATTTTTAATTTTTTGCAGTGAAAACACTGTACACTTCACTTATTCACAATAAACAAGCTACATGATAAAAGTTAGATTTTCTTTTTTCAAAAGTTGTCATATTTTTTTTTAGAAAATTATAAAAATTGAATACATGTGTATGCAGATACTTTACTAAATTCATGTCCTTGTTTAACCTACTATCAAACTTTGGGGCTGAATTTTCATTTACAAACAAGCCAATTAATTTTTTTCCGGTTGTATGTAAAAAAATTATCAAATATTTTCTTCCATTTAATCATCCAATTACATTTAGCTGATTTATGTATCTCTTTGTTTAATGAGAGAATTTTCACTTACAGAATTGAACAGTCAGAGAAGCAAAAAAGTAAGTTTTCCGAAGATTTGTATGAGATGTCAAAGCCGATGGCCAGGCATCGTGATGACGATGACCTAGAGGAAATGCTAAAAGCTCGAATCGATGCAGAAGACCCAATGGCAGAATATATGCTGAAGAAAAGAAAACAGAACGATGCAGCAAGTAAGGACATTTTAAACTCACTTTATTTAATTTTTTTTAAAACTTCAATACAGTCTAACCTCTTTAACGCGAATTCGCTTAACACAACATTTTACTTAAGGTGAACTTGTTTTAAAATATCCTCTAGTATAAAGATAATTACAAACCTAACCTAAACTTAAGTGACACATTTAAGTTGTATAAAAAGGTGCATTTTTAAAATATCCTAAATTTTTTAACGGTCCTTCAAAATACCCAAATTTCTTATAAACAGATCCTCTAAATATTCCATATTTATTCTAGGAATGCCAGAATACAGCGGACCTCCTCCTCCCCCCAACCGATTCGGAATTAAGCCTGGGTACAGGTGGGACGGTGTCGATAGAAGTAACGGTTTTGAAAGAAAATACTTTGAAAAGATTAATTCCTCAAAAGCAACCGAAGAAGAGGCTTACCTGTGGAGTGTCCAGGACATGTAGACTGTGGAATTATTGATTAGTTTTATTAAAGCTTTTTTTTATATATTTGTGTTTGTTGATTTTGTTAATTGGCTTGTTTCAGATGACGTAACTACTTCCAGTTTTCATTTGTGTTCTAACGTGATTTTATTGGTTGTTTTGGTTTCGCTCTCTGTGCATTGTATTTTATCCTGCTGTGTTCTATGTTTGGAGTTTTATATGTGAAACTTGTTCTTTTTATCGAGAATATTAGTTTGAGAAGAAAAATTCCTCAAAAGTTACAGTAGAAGAAGCATATCTGTGCAGTGTGCAGGACATGTAGACTGTCTAATTATTGATTGGTTTTATTAAGAGGGACTGTTAGTCCCATAGAGCTAATTGCATTAGTTTTGGAATCACAACTTCGGTAGAAGTATCGCTTTGCCATGTTAGCTCTTTTTTCCCAGGTATGGGAATCGACGTAACATCAAAATGGAACAAATTTGAAACGAATATGTTATCTAGTTATTTAATTATATATTTTTGAAGTTTTAAAATGCCAAAAATATACAGCAGATGGCGACACTATTTTAAAACTTCATCAATTAATAACTAACTAACCGGATTTTATTTTATTTTCAATTTTGTTTTAAATTGATGTTATGATGATTCCCATAGCTGGTGAAAATGGGATAACATGGCAAAGTAATTCTTTTGCAAAAGTTGTGATTTCAAAACTAATGCATTAGCTCTATGGGGCTGACAGTCCCTCTTAAAGCTTTTTTTATATTTGTGTTTGTTTTTATTAAAAATTGGCTTGTTTCAGATGATGTAACTACTTCTAATTTCATTCTTGCCCTTCCAAAATTTAATTTTGAATTCCTGTATATCAATGAAGAGTAAGATAAGAAGAATATTAAACCAGAACAGTAGACAGTCATTCAGTTTTTATTCGTTTCATTGCCATGTTTAATAAAATTGGCTAGTTTCAGATGACTTAACTCTTTCGAGTTTTCATTCTTGCATTTCTGTGATTTGATTGGTTGTTTCGGTTTCACTCTCTTAGTGCTGTCCTTTTGTTTGCGGTGTTGTATTGTAGAGTTTTTTTACGTGCAACTTGTTCTTATTCCTGCTATTTGTTAGACCAGTGGTTCCCAACCTTTTCTGTACCATCGCCTCGTATTTTAGGTTGATTACATCCATCGCCCCCTTTAATTTTTTATGTTATGTCTAATCATAATTTGAGTTAAAGTGTAACTATAAAACAGTTTTATAACACTTACTACCGTTTATAAAAACAACTAAAGAAGCTTTATCCGGTCCACTTTTAAATAAAATAGAAAAATCATAACACATATTTTTAAAGAACAAAAGTGAAATAATTAACTAAGATATTTTTACTGGTTTCTAGAAAATTTAAGAGAGGTTAAAGTAAAAATTGGCTGGTTTGTTAATGGTTAAAGAATGGTATTACTGTACAAGTACAACATGATTTTTAATTGTCCCTTTGATACTCCTCGCCCCTGATCGCCCTTCAAGTATTTTTTGCTCCTTGATAACACAAACGCCACTTGGGGCGATCGCCCCGGTTGGAACCCTGTGTTAGACTATCGGTTTTAATTCGATTAAATTTATACTATGCAAGACCTTACTAAAAGGTGAATGTTGTTAGAAAACAGGCTTAGATAATATATTTGTTTTATATTGAGAAATTAAGGGAAATTGTGGCACAAAGTAATAGGATAAGGAGGTTGTTAATTTTGTTCTAAAATCTATTTTAACATCCTAAATGAATATATTACTGTATCTTTGACTTTGAGAATTCAGTTCTATTCCAAATAAACACTCTTCAGAAAGTTAGACGCATTAGAAGATTGATTTGTTTGACCTAAATATTCTTGGTAAAACAAAACTATATTTTTTCTGTGTGTCCTTTATATAACAGATCTAGATCATAGATGGCAGCACCACATCTTTTGGGGTGGGGGAGCAATTTGATTCGAATTTTATTTTTTATTTTTGTAGCAAAAAATGGCATTGCCGGGTTTTCATTTTTTATTATCCATACTTTATTAATATTTTATATCAGGCTCTATCTCTGGGAAGAGTTCATTCATAATGTTTTTCCGATCTTTTCAAGAGGAAATTGGAAACATTTCCGAATTCCAACAAAAATACTCTGAGACACACGTTAAATCGGCGGAGTTCAAAAGTCCTAACTCTGCGTACGATGTCTAGGTTGTATTGGGTGCCAGCAGGTTGTCAGCCTCTTCACTTGACCCTGGTTCCGAATAATGAGGCTCGTCACTAATAGCCCTCTTGTAGCTCTAGTGCAATTTTAATTTAACTAAATCAAATTTAAAAGTGACGAAAAAAGTTAAAAGTTTGTAACTTGCACATCACATTATGATGAATATTAACGCTGCAATAAGTGCAATATTTCCACTCAGTCGTTTCGCGTATCTTTTAGTAACTTTTGTAGATCATAGATGGCAGCACACTTTTGGAGGTTGAGCCTTTAACTTTTTAAAGGTAAATTCTGCCGGTTCGAGCCCCGGCTGAGTCAGATTTTCTGATGGGTTTAGTTTAGTTTGAATTATCGTCCACTAGAGCTACACGAGGGCTATTGGCGACGGGCGTCGTATTTTAGAACCACAGTCAGATGACGAGCCGACACCTGAGTAGGCACCCAACGCAACCGATTTTCTGATGGGAGAAATCACGGACACACACATATCATATGATTATGTGGCATGTACAGGGTGTCCAGAAAAGGACTCCCTGTTTTCAAAAATTAATAAAAAAGAATTAGATAGAGATATTAACACAATTGTTGCAGTAAACGAATGAGTCATGTCTGGAATTTGATATGGAACACCTTATTATGTTAGTTATGTTTATTACGTTGTTATATGTTATTAAACTTTATTATATTCGATTTAACCGACAGATAGCGCTGCAATACCATGTGTTGGATTCCACGCAATAACTATTGCTGATTTCCCTGAACTGAAAGCTACTGAACATTTCTGAACACGTATCCTTCTTTTCGGTATATACGCATGCCTAGTTCTTTCATACAGCCAACACACGGTATTGCCGCGCTATCTGTCGGTTAAATTGAACATAATAAAGTGTAATAACATAATAACGTAATAAGAATAAGCATAACTAACATAATAAAGGGTTCCATATCAAATTCCAGACATGACTCATTCGTTTTCTGAAAGAATTGTGTTAATATCTCTATCCATTTCTTTTTTATTAATTTTTGAAAATAGGGAGTCCTTTTCTGGACACCCTGTAAAAGATCCATTGAGTATCCATTTGGCTTGGGTTCTCTCGGCATACTTGAACTTCCACAGACAGCTCACATTCATTATAATCTGAGCGTCAAAATTAGTAGTGAGACTCGCCTAGATAGTGCCACAAAAGAATGGCTCTCAGTTCTGGGTAATATGCCGAGTCTGCAAAGGGTTAGCCGCCAATAAAACAGCTCCGTTGGGGGGAAAAGGTAAATTAGCTTTGCATACTTAAGTGTAGTGAGGGAAAATATAAGAGCGGCTAATCCCAGCATAATGAATGCGCAATATATCTCTGTTAATTCATGTGTTTAATTTTTTAAAAAAAAGTATTAGTTACTTACCATCCTTGAAAACTACTAAAATTAATTTTTGATTGGTAATGTATAAGAAGTAGATCATCAATAGTTTTTTTTATTATTATTATTTTTCACACACTAGATTCCAATTGGTACTGTAATTGTAATGGGTACAATAGAAATTGATTGACAAGAAAAAATATTTAAAAGTTAAACCAGAAATATACACTGTTAAAACTTTTGTGCTAAGTTTCACTAATAAAATCTGGTATCTGCAACGACTGGTTGTGAAATATTTCACCATATTTTTAGAATTCGGTTAGACCATTTCTCCGATTTTGGTTTCCGAAATCTGAAAAATGGTAAAATTTTAAGTAGTGTATACTCACAAGTGGGAATGGAGCACGGTTGATTTAATGAAACATGAATCCCGAACGCTATATATATATATATTAGCAAATAGAGATGAAAGATATATTTTTTAATTCAAATCTTACAACTTCCCTACGCCTTGCTGGATTTTCTTTTGTCTCGGCATTGGAACTATTTTTATGTGCACCCTTGAAAATGCATTTCAACTTCCTTCCAACACAAAAGAGAAAAAACATCCCATTTTATCACCCAAGTCCCCACAAAAACGCCATTAACAAACTGGGATTTATGACAACGCAGAGGTGCAGAAAAACACAATTAAGGGAGAAAAAGATCCGTCCAAAACCCGAGTTAAGAAGATGGTGGAAGATGCTTGGCCCGAAAAAAAGTGAAGTCGTTAGAGAGTCGCCAAGTAAGCCCAAACAAACCGCTCAACAATCAATTATAGGTAGTTCAAAAAAGTTGTGAAACGCATCATTTTATTCGTTATAAAACGTTCATTAAAAATCAAAAAATGACTGTTTGTGTAGTTGTTAGCTGTCAGATCTGATACGCAAGACGGTAGTAATTTCCTTCACATTTAGTTTAGTTTGAATTATCGTCGCCCTAGAGCTACACAAGGGTTATTGGCGACGGGAGTTGAATTTTAGAACCACAGTCAAGTGACGAGCCGACACCTGAGTAGGCACCCAACGCAACCGTTAAGGGCGACATCGTACGCAGCGTTAGGACTTTGAAGGATATTTAAGTGACTCCTCTAACGGGTATATTCGTCGACATTTGGCGCACGGCGTAGTCCTTCACTTAAGAAATGGTGTATGTAATTACATTTTTATTAGGATCAAGTCGCTGTCGTAGAACAGCCTTGCTAACCCCTGGAATGCGCCCAAAACTCGCGAGGCGGTCTCAGTCTTAGCATTTGTTTCACGCGAGTCCAGTTCAGCTCGTCATCGCAAGTAATGCGACCACGCCCTTGCAGCAAATCGAAAAATACCGTGACGGAGTCACGGTATTATGCTCAAGTCCAACGTTGTAATGTCACCTAACGTGGTGGTGCTATTAGGTGTGGGCTCGTACTGAGTGTTAATAGGGTACTTGACTAAAAAAAATTATTGGCTTAAAATATTCTTATGCCAAAAATATATTAGACCCGTATTTTTTCTTTTTTTCAAATACCCCATAAAAAGGAGGAAAAATGAATTTTAAAATTAGGACCAAAAATCACTCCCGAAAACAAGTTAGATTAAAACCAGTTTAATTACAAACAAAAAAAACATCACACCGGTTTGTTTATATATACTAGTGATGTCAGCCAAATTGACGTGTTTGTGATCACGTGACGTACCGATGAAAAAAAAAAGAAATTTGAAAATGATTTTAATGAATTATTTAAAGATTTATTTTGCAAAAATATATATATACGTTTGTTATATTTGGGTGGTTCAAACTATAATTTAATTAACATTGGAAGGTATTTTAGCGATACTGTCAAGAACATTATTACGACGCCCATCGCCAATAGTCCTCGTATAGCGCTAGTGCGGCGATAATTCAAACTAACCTTAACTTTGCCGAGAGCGTTTGTATACATGGGCTTACACTCTTAAAACAAAAGAGTGAAATTCACTCTTATAGGAGAAGTGCATTTTCGGCACCGGAAAGGAGTGGAAATTAACTCAGACTGAGTTAAAACAGCTCGTTTTACGAGTGTAGGACGCAGGTTGTTTTCTTTTATTTATTTTACCCACTCCGAAAAAGAGTGAAATTCACTCCTATAGGAGAAGTGCATTTTCGGCACGGAAAGGAGTGGAAATTAACTCAGACTGAGTTAAAACCGCTCGTTTGTTTTAAGAGTGTACTACACAGCGATCGATGGCTTCACTTGGCGAACCTGGTTTTTGTATTGTTTTTTGCTAGGCAGCATCTTAACTCTACGCCTCCCGTGGATACCTAGACCACGCGGAAACAAGACCATTACTCCGAAGAAGTTGTGGTCTCAACGGCACCTTCGCAAACACATACCTGCAGTTCGTGGTTAGCCACACCTGCTTGGTGATATATAAGTCACAGTGGCTTGTTACATGTGCATCCCCCCATTATAAAGTTGTTGGGTTTCATTACTTTTGTGAGAACAGTTTGAACATGTCATTGATATATTGAAACAGAGAACTATTGGTAAAATCATCTTTGTTTTCATTAAATAGAAACCTTTGCACAAGGACTTGTCCAGTCATTTTAATATTGGCAGCTCGCTATTATAATATTGAATGTTAAGTTTCGGTCACACATTATAGCATAAATTTTTTTCTGAATTTAAAGGAAATTATAAATAGTTCCAACTTTACAAGCTGAGGCAACTTAATTGGTATAGTAGATATATGCATAAAAACTTTTTCTATTATTATTTTATTTTAGTAACTTTAAGAGCATTTTAGCAGAGCCTGACAATGTCAAATTGGGAATCAAATCCCGGATATTTTCGGCGGCCTTTTCCTAAAAGATTTTGTTACTTAATGTTCTGCACAGATATGAACTTTGAAAGTAAGGACAATCATCACTATGGGCTACTAACAACGATTCAAAATTGTTAAATTAAAATTACTTTCATGTCAGGGTCGGATTTCTAAATAGGCTAAGTATAGGCTATTATAGCCTAGAGCGGGCAATTTTTGGGGGCGGCAAATTTTATGACCAATTAAAGCGGCATTGGGCATAAAAAAATTATTATAAAGATTCTAATATTTTTAAGATAGAAAACAAATAAAATTTACATTAATACTTAAACCGTATAAGTAGTACTAATATTTAGTAGCCAAACATGGCTTTGCGATGGCAGTTGCAATATCTCCCCCCGCATTTGGAAAATGAAAGAATAATTGTAAATTGCAAAAAATTCGCCTATTATTTCGCTTTCGAGTTAGAGTGTAAAGTTACATAGATGATTCTAATAAGTAGACCGAAAAAAATAGTCCAGAAACCTATCTGGGATATCTTACAACGGAAGAAGGGGAAGGAAAAACACCTTCCAGAGTGAACCAAAAAAAAGCACAAATAAATTCAATCCTAGCCTACGAGCGGGAAATCTTTAAATACGGCCCTGTTTCTTTTTAAAAAAATATTTTGAAATATATAATTTTCTAAAGTTTGTGAAACAAAATTCATAGATATTTACAGTCACTTTGTGGCCCCCTTTAAATCATTAGGCCTTTACCCGAGGCCTTGTATTCCTATGGGTAATGATCAGGGCATGCATTCTAGTATATAACACTTTGTAACGAATAAATGGACATTCGTAACAAATAAAAAAGACCACAATGTGATTTCTATGCCCATCCCCGAAGCCCCACTTGACCAATTATTCACGGTTTCGCGGTGAGAAAATGCCCGCGAGGTCGCCCGAATGTCGACTGGTCCAACCTAACAGATCTCGGAACAACTAGCATAAAGAATGGATCCGTTGTTATGATCACTTATCCGGCCTTATCTGTTGTCTTCGAATTAGCCACTGTTGACACGGGATCTATAATTAAAGAGTCGATTGGGTGGTTGGTTGGTAGACATATATTCTGGTTTGTGTGCTTGGTCGGTCAGAGACCCGCTTATAAACCTTCGTCATGTAAGACAGACACAACCACACATAAGTGACAGATGCTGCCATCTATCGCCACCTCCACAATTTAGACATGTCCCTGAAGGGGAGAGAAATAGTCTCCAGGGCACATAACTTTTTTTTATTTCTTTGTGAAAAACATACTTTTTTAGCATATATTTGTATGAAAAGTATGTTTAGATTAAGAATATACGTGTAGGATTTTGCTCGAGGGTCTTAAGAGGTTAAATAAAAAGAAGCACTTTGTTCTGCGAAATGTTTCAGGAAGAACATACTCTATAATAGTAGTTCCGTTAGTTTTAGCACATTATTAGGAAATTGTGGACGAATTTGCGGTTTTACGCTTGATGTTGATGCTCGAAATAACTTTAAAACGATGTACATCAAAGGTTGAACGAGTTTTGAGTGGTTGTAGCTAATTATAGAATTTTGTTTGTGTTACACTGCACAGAACATGCTTCCGGCATCCATAGATGAAATTGCCTTATAGGATATATACAGTTCCTGGACAAATTATTAGACTCACTGTATTGTTTTTTAGTAATTTTAAGTTTCTTAAGAGTTTTTATGCAATAATGGTATATTTAAAATACAATATTATTGATTTTTATTTAAAAGAATTTTTGTAGACTACATATTTGTATTTATTTTTAACATATGGCTCCTAGAAATGGCCTTTTAGGTATGGCCTTCCAGCTCCTAGATAGAAGAGATTATTTATGTGTGGAATCATCATCCTCAAATGCATGAGATAGTACAGCCTTGCATTGATAGCATGCCGTGCAGAACTAAAGCTTTCATAGCGGCTAAAGGTGGCTCAACTAAATATTGACTTTTACTAACATTAATTTCACTTTTCTTTTAAACTTAATAAACTTAAGCTTTTTCTAAATGAATGCTGTTTTATTTATGTCAAATAAATCGGTAATTGATTGGATAATATAAAAATAAAAAACAAATCAATTTAAAATAATAAAACGGTACATTATCACCCGCGGTAATTAATATTTTACATGAAATCCTGCAGTGCGTCTAATAATTTGTCCAGGGACTGTAAATACCTTTAATGTATTGAGTGGTAATTGAAAGTCGTGTAATGTTACACACCCTTAGTTTTATAAGGTTTCTTGTGCAGTTTGTAAAAATTTGGCGTAACGTTTACTCCATAAAACTGATAGGATCATATGCTGCCTCCAGCTTTATGAAGTAACTTTACACCTCAAAATAGGATTAAGTTTGAAGCCTCATCTATTTTGTGGTGTAATGTTACTCTGTTAAGCTGAAGGCACCCCATGCTTCCATAAGTTTAATGGAGTAACGTTACAGAGTTACACTAAATTTTTTCAGTGTGATATGGCAGACATGTTCTTTGACGAAAGTTTGTATATCCTTGTCTCTTGTATTGAAATTTATGTTTCATTTTGACCTATCATGTAAATCCCCTTCTTTATATCCTTACAGTATCCTTGTAGTAGTAAGTCAATTTAATTGCAATCATCGCGAACCTGATAAGATAGGACGTCATGAAGAGTGTCAAAGAAAGTACATTTAGTTTTATTCTGTTATAAAGAAATAAAAAGTCCTAAATACACGATAAAGTGTATGATTAATACATGATAATGAAAATATTTGGGCAGTTTTGTTATAAACAGCAATTAAAAAGTAAGTTATGTGCATGATAAAAATGAATTGCTGATTAGCATTGCTGTTTTTATGTTTAAGGGTCAATATTATGGAAAGTGCCAATTTACAGATGTGATGAGGCGTTACCATAGATATCATAAGTTAAAGTATTAGATTGGCAGATCACGTGACCTCCAATGCTAACGACGGGACGCGCATGGAGGCCAAAATAAGAGGGCAAAATGGCCAGTGTTGTCACCACATAAAGGAGAAAAATACTACGAAAAATACCATTTAATTCTAAAATTACAAAAAAATATCGTAAAAATACTAGCTGCATTTTGGAATCTTTTTAGTGACTTTAAATCCTTTTCTAGTTTTTTTTGTAATTTTAGAATTAAATTGTATTTTTTCATAGTATTTTTCTCCTTAAAGTAGTGACAACACTGGCCATCTTGCCCTCTTATTTTCGCCTCCATGCGCGTCCCGTCGTTAGCATTAGAGGTCACGTGATCTGCCAATCTAATACTTTAACTTATGATATCTATGGGCGTTACAGATCTGACGATGGAATCAAATTATAATATTAATCATCTAATGAAACTGCAAATTATCGTGAAAAACTATAACGTATTGATGTTACCAATCTGACATGTATGCTTAAAAATGTCATTGCCATTTTAACTTGATGGCGATGTTACTTATAGGCTATAACAATGTTGGTTGGTAGACATATATATTCAGGTTTGTGTGCTTGGTCAGCAACAATGTATTTCAATTGTTAGTTTTGAAAGAAATACGCCAAAAAAAAACGACTTGAACGTATGAATATTTTTAGTTTAGTTTAGTTTGAATTATCGTCGCACTAGAGCTACACGAGGGCTATTGGCGACGGGAGTCGTATTTTAGAACCACAGCCAAGTGACGGTGAATATTTTTAAGAAATAACTTTGTTTATAATTGTAAGGCGTTGAGGTAAGTGGTTCGATTTCCTGACGCCCCGTTTACGATGTCACTGCAAGTAGCATTAGGTGTCCGATCAGGAGTTGTCCTCGTCACTTGCCCAAGGTTTAAAAAAAAAAGAGTCTCGTTTTTGATAGACTTAGGGTCACTCTATCACCACGTCTAGTTTCTATCTCACCAATAAAATAAACGTGAACGTAACATTAAAACACCAATTTTCTTATCAGGACCAAATAATTATATTTGCCATATATTTCAAGCGCAATCACACTACGATACATGTTTAGGGTACAACAAACGTGCTCAGGTGCTATCTCTAGAAATAAAAAACGCCGCCAAAGTGCATTAACTGCCAACCGTCGGTGCCTTTTTCACTTATAAAGATAAAAACTATTTTTTTTATGGGGGCATAAAATGTTATCTGAGTAAAATTCAAGCAACGTAACTACAGGACATTTTGGGAAAGTTTGTTTGGTCTTTCAACGAAAGTTTTTCGAGGGGAATTAATGAAGTTAGAGTTGGTGTGAGTGAAGTTCTAGTTTGGGAGAAAGATCCGGGATCGTTATCTGGTAAATGTGAGCTAACTGCTAAGGGCAGATAACGAAGGTAAACAAAAATGCACTAGATTTGTACACGAAAATTTAAAATGAACAAAATCAAAATATATGGTGCATGTATATGGTAATTTGTTTTCTTAATTATACAGTTATCGAGATTAAAAAAAAGTCTTTCAAAGCCCCCTGGTATTTTATTGTAGAATTAAAAATATTTTTGTGAATTGGCATTATTAATAATTATTTTTATTATTTAGTTAATTAGTATTAAATCAATTTTGAGAATTTACATTAACATAACTTTTAACATTAATACAAATTTCATGTTTATCAATTGAAAATGGGACGGTAAGGTAAGTTTTAATTATCGTCGCACTAGAGTTACATGATCAATTGAAAATGGCAGCTTAACTTACAATAATAAGACAAAAATATATTTTCTTTTTCAATCGCAGTTTTTATTATTATTTTTGAGTTTTGGAAAAATTTAATTTTCAATTATTGTTTCATTTTTAATCTATTTTTTTAAAAACCTTAGGCTTAAAAATATTTACACTATATTAAACACGTTTGATCTTGTTTTGAAATGTATTAAATTTTTTTGAACAAATAATAAAAAATTCAAAACCTATTTTAAAAACCTTACATTAAAAAAAACTCGTTTATTTATATTAAAAAAAAATAGCCCCCACCCCCTGTATCTTTCTTCCATACACTTTGTAGCGGGCCCCATCGCTTCCCAAATCCCGGCCTCACTTATTACATATGTATCCGTGGGTGTGAGGAGGAAGAAAGGACGATTTCTCGAATAACAATTGGCGATGCATCCCGCTGTGAGGGGGAAAATGAGCGCCAAACGAATATTCGGGACAGGTTACCTGGTTTGGCTGGTTTTCTCCGAAATTGGCAGCATAAGAGGTTGGTTTTCTTTCGGTTGATGTTTGCACTAGAGCTATATTTGAGCGACTCGCATTTTAAAAACTGTGGTCAACTGATGATCATCATCGCATGGTGCGTCATGATATTGTACCACGATGGAATTAACGTGCACCAGTCTCCTCTATACTGCGTATTTTTTATTGGATTCAAATGAAGATTT
Source organism: Oedothorax gibbosus (assembly GCA_019343175.1). Lineage (NCBI taxonomy): Eukaryota > Metazoa > Arthropoda > Arachnida > Araneae > Linyphiidae > Oedothorax > Oedothorax gibbosus. The sequence continues at coordinate 89,903 of JAFNEN010000716.1, read as the reverse complement.
ATTAAATATCTGAATTACATTATTTAATAATAGTTTAGTATTGTAGCTGCCCCAGTAACCCATAGTCTACCAAAAGGATCATCGAGGTGGAGATGAGTTACCTCGGCTTATATACTACGATTAACGTTGTAATCTGGAATAGTGGTAGGAACGTAGCTGTAAATCAGCGCCACCTAGTTGTTGATGACATATTGAGGTTGCGTGTGTGGTGAACCGCCACACCACTCCCCTCCTAGAAACAACGAGGTAAGGAACCGTGCGCGGGTTGCTTCGCTGTGAGTTGAGCTGCGGTTGAGCTTGAGTTGTGTGCCAGCGTTGGCCGTTGAGTTGCGGGGAGCGTTGAGTTGAGTTGCGTGCAGCGTTGAGTGCATTAGCAGCGAGTGAGCAACCGTGGTTGCGCGCATCGTAGCAGGAGCGTCGTTGGAGTGGGTGACGATCACGTCCTCGGGTCACCACTGTAACTGAGTCAGTAACCCACAGTCTACCAAAAGGATCCTCAAGGAGGAGATGAGTTACCTCAGCTTATATACTACTATTAACGTTGAAATCTGGAATAGTGGTAGGAACGTGGCTGTAAATTAGCGCCACCTAGTTGTTGATGGCATATTGAGGTTGCGTGTGTGGTGAACCGCCACAATATGTTGCATAGCGTAATAGGTAAAGTTCAAAATATTTAATTTTCGTAATCAATCAGCCACATATGTAAAATTTTGAAGGAGAAGGGCTTTTCTCTTTTTATAACTTTGTTATACTAATTAATTAAAGGAAAAGTTTTTTTTTTACTTTCAATTACCTAATGTAAAATATAAGGCAATGCAAATATAGCGATACGGTTGAAAATCCGAAAAGGAGATTTTGTGTTTTCTGCACGTTTTGGAAGGTGCTGATTGCGAAAAAAGTGTTTTTTGAGAATTGGTCCGTCTGTCATCCTGTCTGTCTGAAGCCACTCTACAGCTCGAACTAAAAGAGCTATAGTCTTCAAATTTTTTTTATGTAAGTTCCTAGTACTTGTCGGATGTCATAATAAGGTTTTCAAGATAATCGCGCATGCGCAATGTCTATTTTTGAGTGGTAATTAAGAGTCGAGTGGTATTTCACACCCCAATAGTTTAAATACAAAAGTCATTTTATTCAGTAGCAAGCAGAGAGTTTTAAGACAAAATTGAAACAAAAAGGTCAAGCTAAGCTTGTCAATCTCTTTGCGTTATATATTCATAGAGAAACAAAAAACAAAATAATGATTACACTCGTGGCCAACCTAACTTGGGTAAAAACAAAGAGTAAAAAGGCAGTGGGAAAAGCGTGGTGCTATGATACAGGACAATAAATCATATCGCAGCCGCGCCGATTCAAACGAAACAAGAAAAAAAATTCAATCAGTCGTCTGGTTTGGCGCCGATATCGCTTCAGTGAATTATGATATAATGAAAAAAACCATCTGCCTCTGTCACAAAAACAAAATCCGATCGAATCGGCAACCATGGATCGCGAAAAAGAAAAAGAAACAATGATCCACTGGCTAGAAACTCTTGTAAAGTAATATTTATATACAAAAATGAACTGAATACAATTTAACCAAAATATACTTTTCCTTCCAATATAATTGCCAAATTTTCTCAAATAATATTCAGATCTGTTAGACCTTAAACGAAATTAATGTTTTAAACAAGTTTTCTGGATGGATTCGCAAATAATTTATGGAACTCTTTACATCCGCGGAAGGATCTTCTCCATAGCATATTTCTATTTACCCAACTTAGATTGGCCAGGAGTGTAGTTTAATTAAGTTAAAGCTATATCGTCCCTTGCTCAGTTATTTAAGGGGGAATGGGTGCGCTGGACCGCGGGTCTCCAAAGCAAAGGGCATCAGTGGTAATCCAATGGAGAAAAAACTATTTTCTCTGCCAAATTTCTCCGGCTGTATTGAATATTTTTACAAAAGGATTTTTTATGTGATAAATGTAGCTGGCTTACAGGACCCGATAATCCCACTTTTTGAAATGGGTTCGAATATTTTTTTTAATTTTCAATAAATAATTTTACTCAAAATATTCGAAGCAATTTGAAAAAGTGCGAAGATAGAGACCTGTAAGTTATCTACATTTATTATTTGAAAAAAAAAACCGTTTGTAAAAATATTCAATACAGAGAAAATAGCAGAGAAAATAGTTTTTTTTTCCATTGGATTAACACTAAGGCACTTGAGTTTGGAGACCCGCGGTCCAGCACGCCCATTCCCCCTTAAATGGAGAAAGTGGGCCTCGATGAATATAATATTCCATGAACAAAATTATCTAATTCCTATAAATGTTGAAAAAAGATACAAATGAAACCTAATAATCTTTCACAGGCAAGTTTTTCATCGAGTATAGTTACCTGTTGTAATTGTTTAATTTTAAGTACCCAATATAAAAATAAGGTAATGATTGGTTGGTTGGTAGACATATATATTCAGGTTTGTGTGCTTGGTCAGCGACCCGCTTATAAACCTTCGTCAAGTAAGACAGACACAACAGACAACACACACACATAAGTGGATCCATCTAATTTTTAGAGACAGAGGCCAACTAGAGGATCCCCAGAATTGACTTGTCACCCCCAGAGGTATTGATTTGGTATGGGAACTTAGAGGACTTTCGGACCCAACAGATTTAACGAGCACGTACTCCGCATATACTCGGTAGGTCTTCAGTGGTACCGGGACTCGATCGCAGGACCTTCCGATTCCGAGACCGAGACGCTGACCACTAGGCTCACTACGGCCCAAAAATATAAGGTAATGAAAGCATTGTAAGGTAAGGTAAGGTAATCGTTTCCGGCTGCCTATTTCTAGCCTCCTTCAGGAGCTTTAACACAGCCAATAACGCCTCGTATTTTAGAACCCTGGTCAAGTGACGAGGTCGACACCTGAGCGGGCACCCAACGGAACTTCGAGCGACATCGAACGCTAACGCCGTCGGGACTTTGGACTCCACAGATTTAACGAGCACGTCTGTCCCTGTGTACTCGGGCCCATCCGTGATGAGGATTTTCTACTATTTCCAGCACAGATCCGATTTATAGGATGACTGGCAGTAAGTGGGATTCGAACCCCCGCACTCCTGAGAAGGTCGAACCTCTAGGCTGATGCCTTAACCACTCGGCCACGGACGGGCCAAAAAGCATTGTGATGGGGTTGAAAATCCCAACTGGATATTTTGTGTTTCTACACGTTTTGGATGGTGCTGATTCCGAAAAAGTGCTTTTTGAACATTGTTCTGTCTCTGAAACCTCGCTACAGCTCGAACTAATAGAGCTACGGACTTCAAATTTGGTACACTTATTCCCCTGTCGGACGTCACAAGATAGTTTTTAATAGTGCCTGTGCAAATGCCAGGGAAATTTTAGGTTATTGAAATTGCCATATATGATTTAAAATTTCTTTTAAATGTGTGTATTCATTTATTGAGCAGTAATTGAACGTCGTGTAGTGTAGTGTTACACACCCCTAGCTTTTTTTAGTTAAATGTTGGACAATTAACAGTTTTTATAGTTATTGTTAAAAATGAACCATATTAATCTTTCATAAATTGCTACAACAGGAAATTAGTTAGCATGAGTAATTCAGTTATTTCGTCCTAGAAATGATCTCTTCTTCGATAGACGATATTCGGTGGTTGGCCACTGATTTTTTTTATAGAAAAATAAGTAAAAGAAATTAAAAACAAGGAAAGGTTAAATGTGAAACACAGTAGAACCTCGATTATCCGATCTAATTGGGCCACACACAATTAACCACAATTTTAGGGTTCCGAATGTTAGTTTCCGAATTCCTAGTTTCTCGATCTTCGGCACTGGGAACAGTGACGTCAAAATTTCCGTCTACGCTCATGTTTTGGGAGAGCTTCTCTGGCCTTATTATTGAAGTTGGCCGTGACCTAATCTAATCTAATTCCGGATAATCGAAAATTCCGGATAATCGAGAATTTTCATTACACTAAAACTTATGGTACAGAGGAGTTTAGTTTAGTTTGAACTATCGTCGCACTAGAGCTACACGAGGGCTATTGGCGACGGGCGTCGTATTTTATATAGTACAGAGGAGAGCCGAAAGTCCGCGGACCAAAAATCTACCAACGTCCGAAATCCGTGATGGTTTTGCAGTAGCATACATTGAATTTTTGTGTTACCTCTTGAGACTTCCTGGCAAAAAAGAAAATGCTAAAAAAAAATGCTGCTTTAATTTCTGAGCGGACTTCTGGGAAAATTGCTTATTTTTTTTGTTTAATAGCATAGACATGGAATCTCACGATTTTAGAAGATTCCTGGAGTTTCCCGAAAATTTAAGATAGCCAGGAATTCGTTTTTAATTTTTGAATTGCTGAAGTTTTGCTATTTTATAAAATCACCGCAGTTTCCTTAATTCCTGAAACCTGATAGTGTTCTTGAATTGAGAATCGGTATCGAATTTTTATTTCAGAATCATTGAATAATTCCGAATTTAAAATTACCGGAGATTCCCAATTTTTGAATCGCCGAAGTTTGGCCAGTTTCAGTATTAGTACCGGAAATTCCTCGCTTTCGAATCGCCGTATATTTCTGAGGAAACTGATATCTTTTTTGTAAACAATCAAAAATAGTTTAGTTGGATAAATTTTTTGATGTTGACTTAGGGACGGTCGGTTAATAGAGAGTTCCGGATAAAAGAAAAAGAGGGACGGATAATCGAGGTTCTACTGTATTTTAACACACGTTTTTCCCGAACCATTTGGCGACTTTTAATTTTCAACCGGCAACCCTGCCCCCCTTACCTTTCGCGGGCGAAGAAAAGTGCATGAAATACGGGCGGTATTTTTATGCTCGCCTAAAAAGTTTTCGCACTTTTTATCCGGGGCGTCTAGTCTGGAGACAGAGCGGCACCACTCTTTTTTGTGGTTCTACCTCAAATGATATAAGAGCACCGTTGTTTATGATCAAGGATCTTGGAAATAAATAGAACACAAAAATTCTGCTTTAAAAAATACTAATATTTCTGTTGGGGGGAAATGTTTGGGTGTGAGGGACGGAGATGGGTTATTTATTGTTTATATTCGTTATGGAATTTAGAAGAATGTTTCTGGATGAATGATCGCCATTGTTTTAAAATTGTTTTTTTTAGAACGTTTTTTTGGACCGAGGGCCGGACTGCATTTTCATGTAAAAGGGAATGAGAAGGTGTAGAGAAAAAAAATCTTGTTAAAAAATATTTAAACGAGGTTTATCTAAAATTATTTGTATTGTTTTAAAAAAAATTGTCGAATGAGATTTTTTAAAACTCATTCTGAAGAAAGTGAGGAAATACATAAATACCTACGAGAAATAACATTAATTTTTAAGAAAATGAACTATTTTTAAAAAATTAGTTGTATTGCTGAGAAGACAAATCACTGATTCTAAGGTTTATTTTTAATTAAAATCAAAGAAAATTCAGACTTTTTAATGACAATAATCCGTCTATTAAATAACAATTAAAACCATCTAAACACAATATTTATACCTCATGCCTTGTTAAAACAAATGGGGATAAAAAAATTACAAGTTGAACACAAAGCTGTTTGTTCAATATAAAAACATCGATAAAATTTTTACAGCGGTCATGCTAAAAACTGCCCCAAATAAAACCAAAGGTTACGAAAGTAATGGAAAGATAATAGATGAAGCGTGAAGGCGACAATCGTGGTGACACCGCTTGAACTTGGCGATCGAAATAATTCTTATAAGAACCGCCTATTTACTGGCAACCCTAGAATTCTCGGTTAGAAGGGGGGGGGGGGAGAAAAGCCTGCGGGCCCGAAGTAGGGATATGCGGTGGCTAGATTGTTGAATATCAGTTTAACCGGTTATTTGGTTTTCGGTTTAAACTGGTACCAATTAAAGTCTTTGGTTTCTTCCTTATGCTTTCTCTAATCTAAAAACCGATTAAATAGTACAGAGTAGTAGTTTATTTTAACAAAGTTTATATAAATCTTCAGTTTTTCATATCTTTGGTTAGGATTTTTGCGTGTTTAATTATTAAACTTATGATAATGATAGCAGCGTACGATTTTAACTGGTCCGCATTTTCGACTGAAACACCGGTTCATCAGTTATAACCGGTATAGTCAAATAACCGATTTATTCCTCAGTTTAACCGAAGCCCAGAACCGGTTTTTCGGTATAACCGTTTTAAGTTTTTCCATCCCTAGTTCGAAGCTCGAAATTGTGCACGTGAGAAAAAAAAGAAGTCTGCTTTTCTGAAAGCTTGTCTAGCGTCTTTGCCATTCACATTTCACTTGCAAGAAAAAGGCCTGAGATAATAAGAAAAATTTTGGATTAAAAAGAACGAGATGTCATCGGCTAGTCCTGGGTTATATTCAACTTCTTACGTATGACAGATTTATACTTAAAAAAAATAATATTTTGGTGTTGTTTTTCAAGACTTTTGTGAACTTTTTATATTGTTCACCAGTGTTGTTATTTACGTGATCACAGACTCTCGTAGGAATACGCAACTGAATTATTTAAACTTTTTGTGGAAATTTTTACTTGGTAAGTAATATATTTATTTTGAAATTTGTTTTCAGGAGTAATTTGATCGTTTTTTAAATTGCTTTTCTGTTCCGGCTGTGTTGATAACTTGAAAGACCACTCATTGTTTACAACTATCGGCTATCAATAGAGCGTTTGTTTACACGTTTACTTTTAACTTCTCAACTGGGGGAATCTGAATGCCTTTGTAAAAAAGGTGTTTGAAGAATAGTTTTTTCATTTAAAATGTATAATTTTTGTACATCAATTATTATTATTCTTTCTTTATTTAATACATATTTTATTTATTACATAGTATGTGATATAAACAATCAGTGCTTTTATTTTATAAAAATATACATGGTATACACAACTATTCTAAATTTATTTGCACCAAAATCTTACTTATTTAGACATCTTTCCACAATCTGAGGAGGAAATTGCAAATTACTCTGGCTTATTAAAATTCTAAAACTGAATCAAAATTTTTTAATTGGGGTTTTATTTTATTATTGAGTTTAAAAGTTTCCTAAAAGTGTTAAAGTAATTTCCCGTAAAGTGTTAAAGAGCTTAGTTGGGCTTTATATTCAAAACTATCCTGAAAGGTCATGTGTTCAAATTAAATTTGCTACAAAAACATCTTCTGTACCAATAGTGGGTTAGGGCATCATGCATCATACCTTTACAGATTCAAACCAAACTAAACCTTTACAGATTCAAACTAAACTAAACCTTTACAGATTCTACCCTCGTCTTAGCCATCCAAACCATAACACAAAAGATCTGGCGGTACTTTTCCACTTTTGCTGCCGCAAATCTTGCCAAATAGAATCTTTGGCGACAAACAAATTTCTGGCGACAAAACTCGGTTTACACAGTTAAAAGTTGGTTGGTTGGTAGACATATATTCAGGTTTGTGTGCTTGGTTTGAGACCCGCTTATAAACCATCATCAAGTAAGACAGAGACACACACACATAAGTGACAGATGCTGCCATCTATCCCCACAGCTCCACAATTGAGACATGTCCCTGAAGGGGAGGGATATAGTCTCCAGGGACCTGTACCCGTGGGAAACTGCGCCATGACCTCCCACAGGACTCGAACCCACAGATTTAATGAGCATGTACTCCGCATATACTCGGTGGGTCTTCAGTGGTATGGGGACTCGATCGCTGGACCTTCCTATTCCGAGAACGAGGAAAGTTAAAGGTTACCATTGGATATATTCTGTTTGGTGGTGGTTGTAGATTTTTGGCGTCAATAGCTTTTGCCCGCAAAATGAAAAATACTGTTTCCCGCTTTAATAATTAGGTGCTTTTCCGTTAAATACAGACCACTAACTCAAAAAGGCCAAGTAAAGCTTAAATGCCAATTACGACAATCTGATCCTCAGAGTTTTTAAGCAGGTAACATAATATGTTTTCCTACATTAGGAAAGCCCCTATCCCACATGACTTCAATTGTTTTAGACTTGCTAAAACTTTATTTAATACAAAATAGGGAAATTTATAATTAGTGAAGAACAATCATAAGTGTGAGTGTCTCATTTTAAAATGCCATTAATCCTATACTTTAGGGTCTGGGATGTTTTTTTAAAGGTAAATAAATTGGCAAGATTCCATTTAAAATTGCGAAAATCCTGCATTTTGTCAGTAACGTTTTTAACTAAACGACATTAAACAAAGTATGTAAATAAAATTACAAGTCGCTCCATTTCCAAATTTAGACCTAAACCGTAATTATAACAACATTGAAAGTGCTGGACTCCTGATTCTAAGTTGTACAAAGATTATAACTCATCATTCAAATGATTACGCAAATGTTCTACTTTCGATTCTGAATTTAGCTTTAGGGACGAAGGCTGTTAACTTTTCTGGGACCGGTCTGTGTCAAATAAGAAAAGTACTTAAATCCTCTATGGCATGTCGTTCCTTCTGTATATCTATTTTGAGGTTTATTAAACTAAACCAAAGTCCTGGTACCAATGCATAAAGGCTCTGTAAAATTGTGTTGGGTGCTCTATGCTTATATACTTGACATGTTTATTGTCAGCTTGCGTAAATTGTCCATGTTGAAAAACCTGTCAACGCCTGAGTGTCCAGCAAAACCCTGATGGCATATTCAGTCTTTTGCATGTAGTTATACCTCAGTGTACTCAGCTTCTCCGACAGTAGCCATAGTCCTGAAGAGTCATGTAGTGGCCTCAGCAACCCATAGTCTACCAATAAGATCCTTATGTTGTTGCTGATCCCTGTTGCCCAGCAGAGCTAGACCAGGTCTATGATATTGCACACTCTCAAGAAATCAATAACCAACAATGGTCGCTCAAGAAGATCTTTTTTATCGAGTCCCAAGCACTCAAGGATGTGCTCCGGAGTGGCTTGGCCTTTGGAACACTTGGTACAATTTGGGAATTCCTTTTCTTTGTTGTTATATGTTAATGTTCTTAGGTGGCCACTACGAAATCGTGTTATCGTAGTTTACTCCTGTCTGATGCACCGATTACTCTTGTACCAATGGTGCACAGGGGGAATGGCAAATGCAGACCGAACAAGGCATTTATGTCTAGCATTTACGTCAAGATCCTTATGGTGGAGAGAAGTTACTTCGGCTTTTATGTTACGGATTTTGTTGTTCAGTAGATTACTGTAGTAATAAGCAGCAGTATATACTGGCGGTCTTTCTGTGGGTATCCCGCATTACTCCCTCCAACGGAATTTTATCGGAGATAGAATTCGATACATGATAACACCAGTTCAGATCTCGTCGGGTTACCAATGTTGGGATCTAGGCAACCCATAATCAAGAGTGGAGAACCCATAGTGTCTATGAGTTACTTTGGCTTATGTGCTACTTTCATCGTTGTTAGATTACCAGTCGGAATGAGCAGTGTCATCTACTTTCTGTGGGTATCCCACAGCCTAACTTTGTTGCAAAACAAAGTTGATTTGCATCGTTAAATGTTTGGTATCTAGTCACAGAAGGAGGCATGTTATCGAATATGATTGTCAATTTCCGTTGTGTACACTGATCACTGAACAATGTATTTGTGGGCTAGAAGGTCTAAAGTTGTGTCAAAGATTCAGCTGACCGCCTGTCTTTTGAATTTACCAATAAACATGTAATGGATATAAAATGATAGTATTTTACATTTAGAGATGATGTGGTGTTAATTTAACAAAACATTGGAATAAAATTTACGTTACAATGCAATCTTTGAATGCAAAAATTTAGGTGCATTTTGTGCAACTAACTAAAATATCTAGGAGCAAATGAACATTATCTGGGAGCAAAATATTTATGGAAAAAATGTTAGTTTCATGTAATCTATGCACAAACTCTTAAGATAGTTGTAGTTGGCCACCTATCGAATCACTGGAGTATCGAATTTTATATCTCGCCAGAGTTTTGCGATTTAATTGTCACAGTTTAGAGAATTTTGACACATTTCAGATCATTGAAGATTTGCAATTTTAAGATGATTACTTTTTGCAAAAACCACTTTAAAAAGTTGATAGTGACATTTAAGAAAACTTGCCGCGATAACTGCGGCTTGAAGATTAATAATTTAGAAGTCGCAAAATTGTAGGATTTGGTCGCATTTTGATGACTGTAAATTTCGAACACTGCTCTACACCAATAGTCAATTCCTAAGGTGGCACTCAACCTAACTTGAGGGACGGGCCTCGTGGGTTGAGGTGTCATGTCATTAGGGCTACCTTTGCAGGTCCTGTAATTTTCCTACCCATCATATAAACACATCATGTTGGAAAATCCCACCAGTGGATTAAATGCTGTTTATATGGGTTGTTACACATGAAAAAAATCTTTCAGTGTCTTAAGGGGGAATGGGCGCGCTGGACCGGGGGTCTCCAAAGCAAAGTGCATCAGTGTTAATCCTATGGAGAAAAAGCTATTTTCTCTGCCACATTTCTCCGGCTGTATTGAATATTTTTACAAGCGGATTTTTTTATGTGATAAATGTAGTTGACTTACAGGTCCCGACCTTCCCACTTTTTGAAATTGGTTTGAATATTTTTAAAAAAATTTTCAATAAATAATTTTACACAAAATATTCGAAGCCATTTCAAAAAGTGGGAAGATAGAGACATGTAAGTTATTTGCATTTATTATTTAAAAAAAAACCGTTTGTAAAAATATTCAATACAGCCGGAGAAATGTGGCAGAGAAAATAGTTTTTTCGCCATTGGATTAACATTGAGGCACTTGAATTTAGAGACCCGCAGTCCAGCGCGCCCATTTCCCCCTTCAGTCTTGTCGCTGCAAAAGATTGCTGGTTGTCCAGTCTGTATGGTGGTTTCGATCCTCGTTTGTCAAGGTACTGGGGCTGGGTTGGAATCCTGGATAAGGTATGGATATTTGTGTTATCCTGCGTACATGCAAATAATGCGCTCTTTGAGGAATGAGCCCGATGGACCGTGAACCTCTAAACCAAAGTACCTCGGTGTTAATCCAATGGGAAACAAATAATTTTCTAAGCCACATTTCTCCGGCTGTATTGAATATTTTTAACAAACAGATTTTTTATATGATAAATGTAGCTGACTTGCAAGGCCCGACAATCCCACTTTTTGAAATGGGTTCGAATATTTTCTTTTAAATTTGCAATAAATAATTGCACACAAAATACTCAAAGCGAGTTCAAAAAGTGGGATTAAAAGACCTGTAAATTATCTATGTTTATCATTTAAAAAAACTGCTAAAAATATTGAATACAGCCGGAGAAATGTGGCTTAGAAAATAATTTTTTCCTTTTGGATTAACACTGAGGAACTTTGGTTTGGAGACCCTCAGTCGATCGGGTTCATTCTCCCTTAAAGCCTATGGCTCCGAATGTCCTTTGTTTGGTCATAGCATAGTTACTAGTTACCATAGGTGCAGATTGTTTGGAGAACAATGGCCCTTTAACATGGAACCTGGCCAGAGCCCTTACCTGTAGAACTAATGTCTTAATTTTAAAGTCCTAACTTCTGTGAAAGCACTGCTGTGCCATGTTTGCCCATTTTTAGGAGGTGTCATAACAGCAATGTGAAACAAATTAGAAAGGAAAATGTCCAACTGTTATATTAATTATAATTGATAAAGTTTAAATATTGTGTCGCCATCAGTAAAATATTTGAGGGCATTTTAAAACACAAAAATAACCAGATTATACCTATTTCCCCTTTCAAATTTGTTTTATTTTGCTGTAATAACATTTCTCATAGCAGGTAAAAAAAAAGGCTAACGATGCACAGCAGTATTTCTGCAGATATTGGGATTTTAAAATTTTTATTCTTAAAATTATTGATTATCACAATTAATTATCATTAGCTCTAAGGGATAAGAATATTTTATTCTCTTTTAACAAGAACATTTCAAATTATGAAAACTGATATAAGAGAGAGTGTGCAAGCTTTTAAGTTTTAATCCTCACTTAATTTCTTTCCCACCTTAATAATCGCATATAGAGTAATTATGCCTTCTAATAAAAATAAGAATTTTTGTTACCGAAAAGACAGTGAGGGGGTGAATATAAAAGGGAGGTCAATAATGTAGGTAGGAATATAAAAGGAAGGGTCAATATAAAAGGGAGGGAATTTTTAAAATACTTGAATGCCACTTTTGACAAATTTATAGGACCTGATTTTCTGTAATTTAAATTTTTTGGGACCACAAACTTCAGACAGTTTTATTATTTTGAGACCCCTCATATTATTTTTTAGTTTGACCTTGATATTAAAACTGACCTAAAGTAAAATGATGTGCTTGGTCTGAACCATATTATTGAAGTTGATAGAAGAAAAAAGTGGGGAAGCGTTCACCTTTTCAAAATGTATTATGCCTATTTGTCCATGACTATTTACAGGGATTGGAAAGTTACTTTAAAAAAGTAACTCTGTTACAGTTACTTAATAAAAAAAGTAACTCTGTTACCGTTACAGTTACTTAATATGAAAAGTAACACGTTACAGTTTTAGTACGAAAAGTAACGATTCACAGTTACTTTTTGAAATTTCAAGTTATGAGAAAAATTGTAATTTAGCCATCTTACCATTTTTCAAAGAAAATCATTATTAACGAAACAATTTCACAACTCTGGCTGCCGTAAGTAACTAAGTTACAGTTACTTTCTGAAAAATGTAACGGCGTTACCCGACGTTACCTAAAAAAAGTAACTGTTACAAGTAACGGCGTTACAAGTAACGCGTTACTCCAATCCCTGACTATTTAGATCAAGCCCTGGTGGCAACGCTGTAGAAGATGAATCTTATTTTGATATGCGAGAAAGTGAACTCCCACATCCGGCGATTTTATGTACCCCAATCTCTAGAAGTACTTCCAACGCTTTTTATAAGGTCACCATGTGGTTTGGAGTATTACCGCTTGAAGTCTGATGACTCGTACACTAAAGCATTTTCTTTGTTCAATACTAAGAGTAACTCCGCTTTTTTTTGTATTGTAGTATGCGTTGTTTAGTGATTAACCGTGTCAAACGCTTAATTAATTTAAATTACACACATAATGATCAGGTTTTACCTTGAGTTTTTCTTCATATTGAATTAAATTACTTTTTAAATTAATTAATAAGAGCTGTTTTGTTTGATATTTACAAGTCCTTCTCCAATTTCGACTTTGATTTTGTAACCTATTTAAAACTAAACTGATTACTTATTCCCTTCGATGATTTCCCCCCCCCCCCTCACTATAATCCCTTTTAAAAAATATTTTATACTATTCCAAAAAAGAAATTCTAGTGTCCCTGAGATACGTGAATTTCAGAATAAATCAGCCGTTTAGATCAGCGGGGGGCGATCGCCCCCAAGTGGAGGATTTGTGTTATCAAGGGGGCAAAAAATACTTGAGGGGCGATGAGTATTCAAAGGGGGGAAATTAAAATAATGTTGTACCTTCGTACAGTAAAACCATTCTCCAACCATAACCAAACCAGCCAATTTTTACATTCAACTCTCTTAAATTTTCTAGAAACCAGTAAAAATATCTTAGTTAATTATTTCACTTTTGTTCTTTAAAAATATGTGTTTTATGTTTTTTCTATTTTATTTAAAAGTGACCGGATAAAGCTTTTTGTGGTTGCTTTTATAAACGGTAGTAAGTGTTATAAAACTGTTTTATAGTTACACTTTAACTCAAATTATGATTAGACATAACATGAGAATAAAAAGGGGTCCTGTACTACAAAAGCGAATTCTGTTAAGAAAAAAACCCAATTTTTTGCGATATTTCCCATTTTTCAGTGATTGAAAAGTTACTTTTAAAAAGTAACTGTTACAGTTACTTTTAGAAATTTCAAGTTATTAGGAAAATTGAATTTTAACCATCTTACAGTTTTTCATCGTCCTCGGCGTTACCTAAAAAAGTAACTGTTATATTATAAGTAACTCCAAACCCTGATTATTTCAGTCCTAATCAGCGCAAATTCCGTGAACATCTCCGTATACGATATTTCTCCATAAATTGCTTCTCTTACTCTTGAGTAGTTAGCGAATTTTTTACTTATCTTTTGGTTGTCATCCGGGTTCCATATTTCGGGTCCCCCCTGATATGTATTATCTTTCCTCACCCTCTGGGAACGACCTTTCGCCCTGATCATTTTTAATGCGGTTACTTTCTTTCCTGTTTACGGTTTAACTGTAACTGTGCTCATCATCCACATGTGCACCATTAAGCTCAGTTACATACCCCCGGAAACATGCATCATATGCATGTCGTAAGAAAATTGAAGTCGAGAATTTTAACTTCGGAATTGTTAAATTTTGTCAAATATCACGTAATTTTACGCGGCAAAATTAGTAGAAATTTCAGTTAAATTTAAATTAAATAATATATTTCTTGACTTAAATGTTGTAAAAATCTGAAAGGATTATATTTATCGTGGATTATTGAAACAATTGAACTGAGATAATTGTAGAAACGGAAACCCATTAAACTTCGCGGAAAAGTATATATTTTTAATATAAATCCAACGCACAGTAAACTTATAAATTAAAAAAAAAGGGGGACGGGTTGTGGTGTAGCAAAATCTCACTAGGGTGGAGAAGGTGGTTAAAAAATCGTTGAAACCCCCTTAAAATATATAAAATGAATAAATATTTTGAAAATAAGGACGATATATTTTTAGACTACTTTTCTTTTCTTAATTCGATAGAATCAAAAAATATGAAAAAGTAGGTATTGACATGCGGTCGATGTCCGTCTGTCTGTCCGTACCCCCCTTCCAAAATCGGTTCTATCATTCGGATCTTAAAATTTCTTTTTTTTTGTTAGAATGCTATGACCTCAGAGACCCAACTTTCATACTTTTTGTCCGCATGACTGTAAGTCCGGACGGACATAAATTTACTATCTGTCGGCGAATTTCCCATTGAATTAGCATTGGAATTAAATTTTGAGTCATTTAAATCACTGTTGCCAAATCAATAATGGCACGAGAAACTTTATATATTTAAAAATATTTGAAGCAAAATTATTTTTTTATGAATCAGTTTGGAATGACGTCATAAAATGTAGCACAATATGATTCTTTGATTGTTCATTAATTATCTACCAAGAAAGCGGCAAGGCATATTTTTTGCATACAATTCTGCTTAGTTTTAATTTACATTTCGTATTTTTTTTAATGCAGTTTGGAGTGGTTTCATTATTTTTGTTATTAATAAATATTTAATTATTCTTCGAACTACAAATAAATCGAGCAGACGATAAAAAATAATAAGTTAATTTGCAAAGAATATTAAAGAAAATAGTTGATTTTGGCTTTTAGAAGTTTATGTTATAGCTGGATGCTGTGTTTAGAGATTTTTTTTCTAATGTGTATAAATCTAGTGTAGAAACGGTTGTTGATGATATTTACTGTTAAGAACCTAGTTGTTTCCCGATTAAAATTTTAGTAAGAAAAAAAGTAACAGGAAAGTAGGCTATTTTAGTTTTTAAAGAACTTCTTGTTATTGTATTAATATGTTTTTAGATTTAACATTTTAAACTAATTATATTTTCTTTTCAAACAAATCAAGACCATGTTGGATAAACTAAAAGACTAGGTCCCATTTGACCAGATATCAATTATATTAAGAAGAGATATTCCTCCTTGAGAAGTATGCACTAAAAGTGAAGTTTTCTCAAACGCCACTTTTTTTTTACAAAAAAAAGGTGAAAGCTAAATTAACTTCTTACCTTCCATTTCCCCCTGCTCTTAAAAAACCCTTGTAAGTTCAAAAAGCTTCGTGACTTGCTAATTAAAGTAAATAATTGGTCCTTTAAAATATAATTCAAAGAAAATTATGTGAATAATTTCGTATCACACCTTTGTACCCAATCATCGTTGCTTTTCCAAAATGCACGTGGTGATACAGGATATAGGTAATTTGTATTCTTCTCATGAATTCAGATCTTATCTCTGGAGTATAATCTTGCTGTGTTTATTGGGCATTTGCAAGTTGTCATTTCAAATAAAGTAATCCATCACTCTTTATTTTGCTCCTAGCCATTAAAATTCTTTCAAAGCTGTTTTCCCGCCATACTTTTTTTATTCTTTTTTTTTTAAAGTTCGAATTCTTCGTTAACAATAACCCTGATGATTGGTGGCTTTCGTTGCTCTTGGTATTTAGTTATAGAAATCAATTTGGATTTATTAGATGACACCTGCTTCGAAAGAATGCGTTTAATAACTCACAGGTCTACCCGTTCTCTTATTATTGCACAAGATTTTTTAGGTATTCGCCATTTTTTCTTCTTCTCTGAGTAGTGTTATTATGGGTGGAGACTTGAAATGCATCTGACAGGATGCAATCCAGAGATGATGTGTTAAGACGGGACCATTCGCAAGTTTTTCTACTTATAATCATGTTCGAAAAAAAAATACCCCCGCATTTCGGCTAGATGGATAGAAAGCTTGATTTTAATTGCCATCATACGAGACCCTACATCTAGTAAATTAACTCCAATGGAAGGGAAACCTGATTGTGGGTCGGGTGGGCCTAAGCAGGGTTGCCAGGTAAGAATATCTGAAAAATGGCCAAGTTGCGGCTCAATAGAAGGACTAATGAAATAGTGGAACATCTTAGACGTAAGAGTATGTGGTGATCAGATATTTTCAACTTCAATGCAGAACAGTGTTATAGAAGCAATGATAATAATTCCACGGCAAGTCGGCTACACTTTCATTTTATAGTGTTACTGTAGTTTCAGTCTTGTAAATCGACTCTTGTCTTGAAAAATATGATTCGAACCACTGCGCAGTTTAGAACAAATAAAAATTTAAACTGCTTGTAGTTTCAATGAAGAAATTTTAATCATCATTATGCATTTGCATTTCATGTAAATTGCAGAACTTTTTTGCACTACAAATACAAAAAAACAGGACATTTTACATGTTTTAGAACTCTTTGAAACAGACAGGACAAAAACCTAAAAAGTAGTACGGTATGCGAAATTTTAAGAGGCCTTGTGTATATACATTCCGTGCACAATAACAATTTGAGAGCTTTTCTGCGTTAGCCAAAACAGTTTAGGCTAATGTTGGCCGATTCTGGAAACCCTGAACCAGATTGTGGGTCGGGTGGGCCGAAAGTATCGCCGACATTTTTCTTTGCTGTTTTTGCTTTTTCTTCTGATCTGTGAAAGGAACCGCTCGGTTTCTAAAGATGTGATTAATAAGGAAGGCGTGACGTGCGCAAAATGAGTAATGGCGTCATCGAATTTTTTTTGTTCTTCAATTTGAGTTTTTTTTTTTTTTTACTTCTTGAAAGGAAACCAGATTCCTTTCGTGGGCAGCGTAATGAAGTGGCAATATTATCGATCGGGTGGGTTTTCTGGAATTACTTCGATACATACCGTCACGTTTTGAAAAACAGATCTCTCAGTGCCCCCTCGTGGAAATTAGACTTTTTAAGACTTAGTCCTCTTTTCAACTTTTTTTTCACACAAAAAACATTGCGTGCCTTTTTAATTGTCTCACTGTATGACGTCCGATGTTCGTTCTTGCTCAAAAGCACATGCTGCAAAACCCAAGTGTGGACTTAGCAATCATATGCTCCATATGCCTTAGAAAATATTGCATGCTTTTAGAATTGTCTCAATGTATGACGCCCGATGTTCTTGCTCAAAAGCACATGGTGCAAATCCCAAGTGTGGACTAAGCAATCATATGCTCCATATGCCTTAGAAAATATTGCATGCTTTTAGAATTGTCTCAATGTATGACGCCCGATGTTCTTGCTCAAAAGCACATGGTGCAATCCAAGTGTGGACGTCCGATAGCATCATATGCTCCATATGCCTTAGAAAATATTGCATGCTTTTTAGAATTGTCTCAATGTATGACGCCCGATGTTCTTGCTCAAAAGCACAGGGTGCAAAACCCAAGTGTGGGTACGAGATCAAAAACACATGGCGCAAAAGAGTTAAGAACCCAAGTGTAGACTTAGCACTCATATGCCCCACAAAAAAATATAGCATGCTTTTAGATTTGTCTGAATCTATGACGCCCAATGTTCTAGCTCTAGCTCAATGCATATACAATAACATTTGCCTCACAAAAGTGCCAGGAGCTAAATGTGTGAAACGAGCTAGGACACTGTTTCGTGTACGAAATTTTTTTACAGTGTAGAATTTGGTAATTAAATAAAATTTCCCAAATTCTAATTGTACTCCAAACTTTTTAATACTTTATCCGTAACATCACTTATAGTCAAAGACGATTTAACCGTTTCAAAATAAGGCATCTATTTGTTAAATTAATGGTATAATATTTTAAATGGTAAACAGGACAAAGAAAAAATTTCTTAATATTTACAAAGTGTGAAGGTTCATTTAATTTTGTTGTTTTGATACTATTGATTTAAATTAATTGTGTATTGGAAACTTTAAATATATTTTTGTTATACGGGCATACGTTAACTAGCTTATCGGACCACCTTGCATGCTCAGTGTAGCTTGAAATTAAATTTTTTTACCTTTGCTTGAAATTCATTGTTCGTGCCAAGTCAAATATTTTCTTTCCATTTCAATTTCCAAAGTTTTGATTCAATTTATATTTTCTTGAGTTATCGGCAAAACAATAGTTACTTAATTTTATTCTCCAATTGATGAAATTTTGTTCGGAAGGAACAGTTTTGCAACAGGTTGATTCATTCGAACCGCATCAAGGAAAATATTCTTCACATTTCTTTTATATTCGTTCTATTTATTTTCTGAGCAGATTGTTTTAGTAACAATGGTAGATTTTTTTCTTTTCTGTCCTGCAGACAGTTTTTTTAAATATTGCTACGAAAAGTTTAAAAAAACAACTTATAACCTCGGTAACTCGGATCCCTCACTATTCTCGTGAGGGATCTTCCACAAAATGCAGGTGACTAAGTGCAAATGACCTACGTTCTTGCTACTCCTGTTTAGTAGTTAGGTATTTGTTCATAAAAAATATAATTAAAAGTATTAACCTTATCGTGTGTATTTTTTTTTTTAAAGGAAGCCGGGTTCTTGGCCTACTTTCCTTTAAAAAAATTAAAAATAGGTATTGACATCGTGGAAATTTACCGTCTATCTATACTCCCTTTGTACTATACAAAGCATTACTAAAATGTCAATGTTGTTCAAAAACTTCGGTTTAGATAGAAGCTATTTGTTTTCTGCGGAGAAATTACCCGAAATTGCGACACAGCATTGTAACTTGATTCGCGAACAGATAAAAAGCTTTAGTTCTACTGAAAAAAAAATTGTTCACAGTTCACTTTTGGGAATAGAAGAACAAATATAACTCCAGTATTGCCAAGAATGAAAACAATATCGCTGGAGCTGTTGCCACTCAAAACGTGAAACATGTCCATTATACTTATTACTAACTTCTTTGATAACAATTACTACCATGTCCACAATACCAGACACTACCTCAATTCTCGTAAAGATGGACATAATTAATTGTTACACTACTAACCAACGAACAGCACTACAATGGGCTTGTTTCACGTGGGATCTGGCAATAGCTCTGCAGTCTTGTTTCCATTTTTCTCGAATTACTTTTGTTGATATTCGAAATTGAGTTTTTTAAGAATAAGTTATTTTAGTTGTTAATTTTTAAAATAACAATTTCTTGCTGTGCTGTTGGTTGTTTTAATTATTTATCAAGGAAAACTTGCATTGAAAGAAGTTGGAATTTAAAAAAAAAGAAAACTCAATTTGGAATACCAGGGCAAAAGTAATTCGAGAAAAATGAAAACAAGACCGCGGAGCTGTTGCCAGATCCCTCGTGAAACAAGCCCATTAGTTCTCAACAAAAGACTGTGCAGAAGATCAGTTGTAATTCTTTCTCTTCTGTGCTTGGTTTCCTGGCGTTTTTTCTCTCTTTAAACAGCTACTGTCTCGACTAATGATTTGGACCTAATTAAGTTAGTGGCTTCGTATTTGTTATGGGATATTTAGCGCTTTTATTGTCTCGTGCATGATTTATTTGTGGTTTTGTGTCTGGTGATGAAGATGTAATGGTTTTCTTTTCAAATGTTGAAGTGCTTGGCATAACTTCATGCCGTAATTTTTGCCGAAAATAAGTTGTATTATGTAGTTGAGACTTCTTGCTGCCTTCTTGTTGAAAAGTAGTTTTAACGTATCTTTCATGTTATCTGTTGAAGCTGAATAATTGACTTTCTAAATTGGGTTAAATTTGAAAATGTCTGTAGGAGTAGACATTTATATAGACACTTTATTATGTTTAGCCTCCTACTATTGTAACTTTCCGTCCCCTCCCCCGTTATTACTATTGAAAATACTAGCAATATTAATATGCTAATTTTATACTTCAGATACGAATGTCGAGAAGAAAAGATTCTTCAATGCTAAGTTTATCTGGTTTGTGTCCTATTTGTTTGCAGTACGTTCTGACCCGTCTGTATCTAACTATTTTAATAAGTTTAGTTTAAGGACTACCCGGCCATTATCTTTGGAGGAATACAGAGAAAATTACATCATCCATTGTTGGACAAAAAGCATGCGGGAGATATCTGTTATTAGGCGGTTAGCTATCAAGTTGTTTGCCATTCCCTTTTGTTTACGGAGGATGATTTTCGAACCCTTTGCCACTGCCCGTGCCTGATTTATTTATCGAGTAGCAGACACTTGGAGGTAGGAATCTGAATATGCTGTCTGGTCAAAAACTTATACAAAAGCGGTTCGCCAATTGAAGCCATTGCTCGAATCCTTATAGTAGCCCCAAACAGACTCTTGGCTAATTATTTGGAGCAATAATAGTAACATTTTAAATTTGTTGTATGCAGGTAAATATTATCGCATTGGTTTGATTTAAGTGTTTTACTACAATCTGCAGCTTAAAAAAAAAAATGTTGACGGTTTTAAGGGAACCGGGAACCCAACGACGTTCCAAAATATCGAATTTTTATTTTAACTTTTAATTACTAAAATGTGCATTTGTGCAAAAGTAGATGTAATACAAAATACAAACATCAATGTAAGGTTGTAGCTGGGAAAAGGTGTTAGTTAATTATTCCAACATTAATTTGTTGCCAGCTTCAAATGTATACTAATTCCAAAACAATATTTTTCAGCCATTTGGTACACTTTTCTCTTTTTCTATTGTATTTAGAGGCTTGAAGTTTTCCGAGATTTTGTATGTATGTTTATTAAACAAAGTAAACCCCCAAATTTTTTATAAAAATGTCAAAAAAATAATATTAGGTGCAAAAATACGCTTATTTTCATTTAGAAAAGGCGCAAAAATTGTATTTAGAGCAATAACTTCATAGTTTTAAAGATTCATCATCCAATTTTAGGTATAATGGACTTCTTTTAATTTATATAAAAAAATATTTTAAGATTCCTACAATAGTTGTGCTGGAAAGTGTACCTAATGGTGAATTTCTGTCTCAAATAACGGCATTGATGCCTGTGAAAAAAGTAATATGGGAATCAACTAATATCCTTGCCAAGTACAGCCCCGCATATTCATATATGTATATTACGAGGGCTGTTTTTTTTTCAACCTCCGATGGGCTGTAACAAAAAGACGGGTCAAAATACAAAAAAGATTTTTTTACCAAAAGTAATGTACAATACTGCTTATTTCTCCACATAATCATCTTGGCGATTAAGGCATTTGTTAAACCTGTAAACAAGCTTTGAAATACCCTCTTCATAAAATGTAGCCGCCAATGATTGGAAGGGAATTGTGACGGTCTCGTTTAAAAAAAGTAAATTTGGAAGCTTTACGTCAATTTTTTTCTGTCCTCCAAGCCACTGCTAATCCATAATTCACTTATGGTGAACGTTTGAGTTTCCCTAAACACTTGGTCAACTCGCTGAACAATACCGTCTGTAGCGACAGACTTGCTTCCTTGGTCCCCTTCTTCATGAACATCAGTATTGTTCAGCGAGTTGACCAAGTGTTTAGGGAAACTCGAAGGTTTACCATAAGTGAATTATTGATAAGCATAGTGGCTTGGATTGTAGCGCTTCCAAGTTGACGTGGAGCTCAAAGAAACCGTCACAACTCCCTTCAAATCATTGGCGGCTATATTTTATGAAGAGGGTATTTTAAAGCTTGTTTACAGATATGACAAATGCTTTAATCGTCAAGGGATATTATATGGAGAAATAAGCAGTATTGTACTCTACTTTTGGTAAAAAAATCTTTTGTATCTTGACCCGTCTTTTAGTTACAGCCCATCGGAGGTTGAAAAAAAAACAGCCCTCGCCTCTCGTATAAGTTTTTTCGTAAATACACAGATCAGTAATTAAAAGTTAACAAGAAAACTTGATATTTAGAGGCATCGTTGACTTCCTGGTTCCCTTAAAGAAAGGTGTTTCGTACAAAAACAGCACTGAGTATAGTGGTTGCAACGACCCATATAGGAAATTTTATTTTAGTTCAATAATCCTGAACGGCACCTCCTCGAAGTTGCACGAATTTCAAATTCATTTGCAAACATCCTTTCAAGTACCCTTCTATAATGATATCATTCACAAAAGTAAACATTTAATTAAATAAGTCGTTCATTTTACTTTAAGGGGGACCACCGGAGTCCTCTATTGAAGCCCATGTTAAAATGACCTTTTTTTTTATGTACCTTTTTCTCAGAATCTATTTGATACTTTTTAATGAAATTTTTACTAGTTGTTAAATGGATGTTTAACTATACTTTAATGAAGGACTTTTCAAAATTTTTGTTTAATTTTTTAATTATAATATTTAAAGTGAAACTACATATTATTTCACCTAAAAAACATCAATAATATTAAAAAGAAAAAAAAGTAAGATATTTATAGTCAAATCCTTCCAGTGGTTTTTAGAAACAAACTTTTTAAACACGTGTAAAACATTTCAGGCTGATACTTTCTGTAGATTTTGAGAAAAAGGTACATGAACATTTGAAAAAGTAAGTTTTGAGATATAACCGTTTAAAGTAAACAATTGTGGTTTCTTACCTATAAAACATGACTGGATTTACCTAAACAACGTTTGTTTAAAAAAAAATATTAAAAATACTCCTAGTACTCAAAACTTTTAATGTAAGATATCGTTGAAAAGCTAAGATTTCATATTTTAAGAAACACTAAAAACATTGAAATGTCATTTTTAAAAATTTTGGGGGGTCTAGTCTCCTTTAAAGTAAACGGTATGCCACTTCCGGTAAAAGCACTTTCAATCCGAGTCGGATGCAAATTTCCTATTGATAATTGTGATTTAAACTTTGCCAATATCATTTTTTCATCCAATTGGCAACTTTTTATGCCACCGAAGAAAAAACACACACCCCTACACACTTAAAAATTTTGGTGCAAGATTATGCCGGAATCCTGGAATTTTCTAACTGCCACCATTACTTTGAGCGTTGGTATACCACTTTTGCGGTGTATCAAAGTTATGGTTTTACTAAAAAAATTGGTACATTCACGCTTCAAATATTTGTGTGAGTTAGAATTCTGGTGCAATATTGCACCAAACTTTTTGACAGTGAGGTTTGTTTGAGCCTATCACCTATAGATATTAAGGTTCCACACTTCGTTTATAACGTAAAAAGTGGAAGGTATTATAATCGGTTAGTCCGTCTGTCACCCACTTTCATAGCCCAAGCTACAAATGCTACAGGAGAGTGTGATACGTCAAAAAATTAAGCGCATTGAAATTAGAAGATATGGAAAATCTCAGAAAAAAATCGAATTCGAAGTACTTTAATTATTAAAAACTGCAAAATTTAATGCTCATTTTAAAAGCATAAAGCTATTTTTATTAGAATTAAATCACCAAATTGCCATTCGCAACAGTCACTCGAGAAACTTTAATTCTTTTGAATAATAAATAAAAGAAATTTGTATTTGCGACATCAATCAGTTTGAAATGACGTCAAATATATACACTACGAGATTCTTTGTATGTTGATATGAAATATTTTCATTCTATTTAAAAGCGAGGAATATTACATATTTATTCATTGAAATATAAATTAGTTTTTGCAAACGATAAGTAATATTTATTGAATTTTCAAAATAAAATTAAATGAAACTAGCCAAATTTAGCTTGTAAATGTTTATAATAGAATTAATATTGCGTTTGGCGACTTTTTCCTGTTGAACACCATTGTTGTGTGGAAGCGGGCTGAGTGACAGATTCTGTTACAAACTAACTTGTTTAACTTTCAAGCTGCTTCACTTTTATTGGTCAGCACCTCAATTCACCCATTCTTATCTTTATAGTAATGTCGAAACAGCGACAGCGAGAAAGTGTTTTTTCAGAGGAAAAGCCTCATATTTCTCGGAAGACTTTTCAATTCAAATTTTATTTGTTTCAGATGTCTCGAATAATTTACCTGTATTTTTCTGTGCAAAAGTATGAAATTATAGCTTATGGTTTACTGACTCCTTTTTTTTGGGTCTCGTCGGTTATTCTGTTTGATGCGTGATTTATCCCTTCTTTCTAGTATGTAATTTTCTATCGACATTAGCCAAACCATAGGAACGATTCATTGCGGTATTTTTTTTTATATTTACAATAGAAGTGGGTGGTTTTTTATTGAAAATACTGGAACTGATTTTGTTCTTTGTTTTTAAAATTGTCCTTTTGAAAAAATATTAACATTTCTAGAAATTTCTTCGGTGCCATTTGATTTTTTTATCTCCCTTCCCACAAAATAATTGTAAGCTTTTTTTTTCTCCAGAGTTATGTTTTCAACAAAAAGTATTTCTCTGAACTCATAATTTCGAGTCAGTCTTGAAAAAGTTTTCTTGTTTGTGAATGTCTGCAATAAATATGTTACTATTTGCAATCTAACTATTTCTCATTTCAATTAATTAATGTTAGTTGAGCACTATAATTTTGCCCTTTAAAAAAATCCGGATACAACTAAAGTATTGTTTCAATGTATATAAATAAATACAATGTTAAAAATTTGGTGCTAGGTTTCACCATGATATTGGTTGGTTTCACCATGATATGGTTGGTTTCACCATGATAAGGTTGAAAGGTCAAACCATATATTGGTTGGTTTCACCATGATATTGGTTTCACCATGATATTGGTTTCACCATGATATTGGTTGGTTTCACCATGATATTGGTTGGTTTCACCATGATATTGGTTGGTTTCACCATGATATTGGTTGGTTTCACCATGATATTGGTTGGTTTCACCATGATATTGGTTGGTTTCACCATGATATTGGTTGGTTTCACCATGATATTGATTGGTTTCACCATGATATTGGTTGGTTTCCCCAGGATATTGGTTGGTTTCACCATGATATTGGTTGGTTTAACCATGATATTGGTTGGTTTCACCATGATATTGGTTGGTTTCACCATGATATTGGTTCCTAGTAGCTGCAACGGCTGAGTGGTGAAATGTTTCACCTTCTTTTCGGTGTTTGGTTGAACCATTTTTCTGGATTTGGAAACAAAAACCTGAGAAATGGTTCAACCGAATACCAAAAATATGGTGGAACGTTTCACCATTCAGCCGTTGCAGCTACTAGGAACCAATATCATGGTGAAACCAAGCACAAAATTTTTAACAGTGTACAATGTTTAATACAATCTTTTAGTTTTATTGCTTTGTGCTTCCAATTAAAAATTAATGAATATAATTCTAATCAACTTAATAAATCGTTACTGCTGTAAACATTTTTAGGAGAAGCGAAACAGAACTAGAAAACTGTTATTGATTAAAAAAAAATCCTTTAATGATGTTTAAATCTGGTCTTCTAAATCTATGGGATATCTTTAAGGCATTATGATTCAGTGCCATTTAAAATTGTAATTATTATTTGGCTGACATTCTTCTTAATTTAGCAGTTAAGACTCCTCATACACTAATAAAATTCTTCATCCTCTGGTTTATTTGAAACTAGCTTTCTAAACCCGGCGTCGCACGGGTTAACCTTTAATAACGGTGATTTGTTTTTGACACTGCTGTAATAAAATGGTCGGTCTGTTCATTGGCGACTTTTGGCAATATTTAAAATTTAACAACCCAAATGTGGTAATCATTCTACAATCAATAAATGAAATAAAATAATGATAGTCAAATAACAATCCTACAAATTAAAACCTCTTTATATTTCGTGTTTATACTTAATTTTTGCTCGCGCTAAAGCTTCTTTCAAATTGAAAATTAAAAGTAGAAATCGAATTTGTGTCAATTGTTTAACGGCTCTTCTTACTGGATTTCATGTTTATCTACGGATGACGTCAAGCCCCTGTTTCGGCCCGGTCCATATGTTTTCAAGCCCCAGTTTCGGTCTCTCACTCTCAGATGGTTGACGTATTTTTGTAAATAATTATATTAATTAAAAAATCGTAATCAAATATTAAAAAACTAAGCCTCAGGTGCACACGTAGGTATTACAGGGAATCTATATTAAAAATTTCGAATTTTTTCGAGCAGTATAAGTAGGTCTTTCACGATCCACATAGAGACTCTTTCTTTTATTATTATTATAGACTAGCAAATTTATACCCGTTCTTCGCACGGAATAAAAAAATATCAAATAGATTCCAAAAATGTGTACCGTACCATATATCCTGTTATAAACCCACAATAAAATCCGGGAATGAAGACTGGCGGAATTACGTCACTTGAAACATGTCAATTATTTTTCAAATAATGAATTTAGTTTCTGAAAGTAATGGCAAAAGAATAAAATAAACATTTTGAATTTTAAATGTTTTCGTTAAAAGTTTTATTTAATTTTTTCAGCCGATGGCATCAGGAAAGAGAAAAAATGATCGGATTTGAGCGAAAGTGGTGTATTTTTTTTCAGAAAATTCGAATTTTCTCCAAAAATGGAACAAATATGAAAAATCTAAGCCTCAGGTGCACACGTTGGTATTAAAGGGAATCTATCTTAAAAATTTCGAATTTCTGAGGGCAGTATAAGTAGGTCTTTTACGATCCGAACACAAACAGACACACAGACTCTTTCTTTTATTATTATAGATAATTTCTTAGATATTTTAATGTGTACAAACCTCCAACTATATTTGAAATCCTAAGAATAAACCTCACATTAATATTAGAAATACCAACTATATTAACAAATATTTTATGAATAACTTCATATAGAAATCGCCATTTTTACCTACTACTATAACTTGACAGTAAAATAATGCAGCGGTAATTTGTTGCAATAAAAATAGCAGCCCTTCTGGTTGGTTTACAATATTTCCTCATTGTAGTCACTTAATACAATTTGTTAATTACGCACTTTATGGATGGGCAGCACAAATAAAGAAACCAAGCGTTGAAATTTTTCGTTACACCTTGAAAAAAAAATAAAGGTGTGGTCGCCACATTCTGAACTGTTTTTTCTTGTGTGGCAATCTCTTCCCGAATCATGAGATGTGTTATTTTTGAATCTTCGGAAAATAAGATAAATTACTATTTTCCTCTCAGCACCACGAATATAGCCATCAACCAAATACCAGGTGTCTCGACCGTAGATTTGAAAAGATAAGAATGATTAGGAGAAAAGAAACAAATAGGTCCGATGGATGGAAATGAGGAGTTGTCGTTGTTTCAATTGAACCGCGCTTTCTGATATTGTTCTTTTTCAGTAGCGGTTCTTTTCATAGACAGCTCATTGGCTAAAGTTGCTGGCTTAGGAAGGACTTACTATGTTATATTTAGCTTTTCGCGGGTTACGCGGAAATGAAATTGTAATTTTTGTTTTGTGTGGTTTAACCTTAAACATTTGATATGTTTATACATCATTTTAATACAGAACAACAGTACTACAAATTTTACTCTCGTTAAATGTTAATTTCGAGTAAAAAATGTCTAAAAAAGAACTAATCCGTTTTAACAGGGTCTAATCCCAGCACAAGTGAAAATTACCCTTGACATTAGGGTTCTTTCATATTTTTTAAAAATTCAGGTACAGATGCACTTTCGAAACCATCAGGTGAAGAGGACACTTTTGGTATTTCTTGGACATCCTGACCATCGGATTATATCAGAGGAGTGGCCAGCTTCTTTGGCTGGATAAATCAGAAAGAAATTAGACAGATGGGTGCTGGGCTATTATGGAGATCCGGTTTCATAAGGGGGGGGGGGGCATTCCTGTGTTCGCACGCAATAACGGGGGGCCACTGTGACTCAGTTGTTTGAGGTTAGAGTCTAAGAAGTTGGTTGGCAAAAAAAGAAGTGAACCCGCCTGGAAGTCGATGTTTTTCACCCAAGCGATGAGCATGCATTTTATATTCTTATGACAAGAGATACATTGCTGAACGGACAACTGAAACAGCCACGCCTACAGCGACGTCACAGTTGCGTCAAACGTTGTCTTAGACCCCACAAAACAGCTAACTCATCTAAACTAGAACGGTCACACCTACAGTGATGCCACATTAACGTCAAGGATTGTCTTCTTTCACGGAAATGAACCACGCCATGCCCCGTTTGAATTGTCCATTGAAGAAGAACAAACAGCTCAGATTTCAAGAAAACAAAGCCCATTATTATTTTTTTTTACAATCTGCATTTAAACATAAATATTAACGACCGATGCAGCTGTAGGCAGATTTACAAAACACTCATTAATTTTTTTCTTAACATTTTTATATGGAGGCTAAAGTTTCTCATAAAAATAAAATTATTAAAATTGTTGGGTCGACGGTGATTCCTCATTAGAATAGTGCCAAATCATTCGCCAAGCGGTTTAATTGGGTGCATCGCAGTCTTCACTTGGCAAACTAGTTTTTCCATTGTTTTTTCTCCTGGCATCACCTCCACCTTCACTGACCTCCTGCGATATGAAGACCTGTTCACTGTGGCGAATTCCTGGCGCTTTTTTCTTCACGTTATTTATTGGTTTCAGCTCGATTTTTTTTCCCCCAGAGCGCCATTTTTCTCTTACCAAATGACTTGTGGAACCTCAGGTAATAGCTTGTAACGAGAGTGAGACCCTTGAAAGGTTTCGGGGGTGTTTGTTCTTTGTGTTCGATTTTCTGGGTTGGTTTTTCCACTTTTTCTTTTTTCAAAACCCCTCCGTTTAGTGCAAGTCTGCACTTTTTCTTTCTGGCTGTCTTGTCTAATGATCCTTCTTAATATAAATAAAACAATGGCTCCAGACCCAGTCAGTTGTGACATCTAAGGTTGTGACCCTTCGGCAATTTAACGCTTCGTAAATCGTCTTAGAACAAAGAAACGAAATGACTTTTAATCTGTGCTTGGTTTTTATTTTCCAAAAGCTATTTGTTTAACTTCCAGTTTGTCGTTTCAATCCATTTTAATCATTGACTACGAATGGAGAATGATTATTTTGTCTGGGTAGCTAAACGTAATTTCATCCAAAAGTTAGTTGATGTTTTTTTTTGCGTCTTCAATTTGTTTTTTCTCATGCTTGTGTGTTTAATTTCCATTACTGATTGTAAACATCGACGTGTATAATATTGTGCTTTAATAAAGAAAAGACTAGCCGGGCTAGATCTGGTCTAAGAATTTAAATTCCTCAAATAAACCCGGAACCATAAGTGAATCATCCGGCACGATCTTGAGTTCGAAACAAGCAAGTTATGCACAAGTGACAAGAATCCTACTCGGATCTAAAATGCCAATAGTTGTTAGAGTTTATAGTTATACAGGAAGCGAGTTAGAGTAACTAGATTTGATGTACCATCACTTTTGCAATATTTGTATGTTGAAGAGTGAAGATAACTGAAAGAAACAACGCTGATTGTTGGCGCAAATAGTTGTTGTAAAAAAATAGGTAATGGACAAGTTGCATGAAACGCGAAATTCATAATATATGTGTTTTCCTGGTACATTAGAAGCTGCAGATTCCGAATGTAAGGTTAAATATTCACAAATATGTTTAATTTCAACAAAAAATGCATTTGAAATTTGCCGAAAATATACGTCACTGAAAACAGCTCTGACGTCAAATGTTATGTTTTTGGCGATGTTTCGATCTATGCTGTAATACACTTTATAAAATAGTAAACCTCTGCGAAACCTCATTAAAAGAAGACAATATTATTTGTAACCAGTTCATATCAAGGAAGTTAAACAGCTTGTTCCAAGTTTGGTTGTTAGTTAAAATACACACACTATAGCGCGTATGAGCTATTGCAGAACTATTGACTGTTGGATCTGATCGGAATAGTCGAGTGAAATCGTTCAACGTTTGAAGAAATTAACTGGAATGAACATGACATGTTTCTGTAAAATAGCATAACTTTTTAAAGAGTTTAATAAAGATGAAAGCACGTTTCACAGTTTCAAAAGCGATACAGTGAAACGTGATATGAAATAACACGCCAAGAACAAAAAAAAGCCAACCGTGACGTCATCTGTTATGCTAAGAGAGGTTTAACAGGAGTGACGTATCATTAGCTTTAAAAATGAATTTAAAAATAAATACATCTTTAAAACCAGAAATACTTGAGTTTTAGAGGTTTTTTAATATGCTTAATCGAATAAATATGTTTGTGGAAAACGCTGTAATTGTCCATTATAGTTTGTGCAAAAAGTGAAATGTTTCTAGGGACGGAGGTCCTGCTGCATCAGAACAGTACACATATCTGACTGAACACAAAAACAGTCGATGGACGGTAGGCGAAATATGATATCCGGAATCTGTGAATATGCTATGTACGCTGGTTGACGAAGGGCCATTTTATCTTTTAGAGACCCTGAAAAGTAGTATTTCCACTCAAGACTTAGCTACAACTACGCGTTCTCTTTACCTCTTCATTCTTCTTTTTTGTGTGCCTCCTGGAAGAATCTCGTTGAAGTCTGTTCCACAAAAGGCTTGCCCCCCGTCTGGCAGGTACAATCATCAAGCATCCCCCCTCCTATTCTTTTCGTAGAATGTGACAGTTTTCGTCCCTACTCTTGATCCTTTTGTGGACCTCGCTTCAAAAACGGCCTTCCGTCAAAGTGTTGAAGCAGATGCTTATCGCTTTAGTTCTTTAGGCCCAAACAGGGATAAAAGATGGCATAAACTACATTTTTGATAATGTCTTACAGCAGATGGACACAAAGGGATTTGACAAAAAAGATGATTTGGAGCAGAAAAATGTTGTTTTTGTGGGGCTGAGAGCGGAAGAGTGTTTTTCCCTCAATGGGTCTTCTTAACCTCTTGCGACCTGGCGTCCCCATTTGGGGACATTTTTTAAAACTAACCCACAAACAATTAATATGTTAATTAGTTGCGAAATTGACCTGGTCCGATAGAAGATTCAAATATCAGTTTTCAGCCTTTGATTACTAGTATCAGTCATTTATTTCTATAAAAACAATGAAGTTGAACGAGGGTCAATACGATATTAGAGTTCTTAAAAAAATTAATTTAAACATTTTTTTTCAACTTTTCAAAAAGTTCTTTTAGTAGTTAATTTTAAAGGTATTTTGCATTAAAAACAATATTAAAACAAACTGTTAACGACAAATAAGTGATACGGCCTTTTTTTTGTCATTTATAGCAGAAAAACTGTATTTTTAGAGCTTAAGGCGTGTCTCTCAGTACTATTAAACATAGTTTTTTTTTTAATTCTTTGCAAACATACTTTTTAGCATATATTTGTATGTAAAGTATGTTAAGATTAAGAATATAAGTGCAGGATTTTGCTCGGGTCTTAAGAGGTTAAAAACATGTTTGAGTGTTTTTCCAAAACCATTTTATTCAGAATGCAAAATTTCATAGACTCGTTTGCTTAACATGAAGAATAGTTTTTTTTGTTGGTTGTTGCGTGGAATGCTATATTCTTATTCGATTTTTCTTTGTTTACTATTATGTGCCTTCTCCTCTTGAAGTACTCCTTGAAATCCTTTTTAGTTTTGGCGGTCCTTGGGAAATCCCCTGAAATTTGAAACGATAGTAAAATATGAATTAATTTAACCCCTGGGAAAGAGTAACTATTAAGATATTTTTAATAAAATATCCTAATAGTTAACAAATAGACATTCCGAAAATTGTAAACATATTTGTTTGTTATTTCAAATAGAAAAATTAATCGTTAACCTAAAATTTTTAATTTTCTTATTGTAACGAAAGACAGGAAGATGTTGCCTCCTGTAATAATAGTAATCTTTCTCTTGTACTTTTTTCGCCAAAAACTTATAAGCATCCGGTCACTATTACTACACTCTTAAAACAAGCGAGCGATTTTAACTCAGTCTGAGTTAATTTCCACTCCTTTCCGTGCCGAAAATGCACTTCTCCTATAGGAGTGAATTTCACTCTTTTGTTTTAAGAGTGTACTAACTAACTACCCTTTGTATTTTTTTCTGATTTTTAAGCGTCTTTATGACTGCAACAAAGCTCTTATTTTTTATGTTCTGGCCTTTGAAGGATCGAAAAGATAAGCAATTCCTTCGAATTATTTCTTTACCAAACGCTTCAAAAGCAATTTTAGACTGAAAAAATTATCCACCCCGATCTCTCCACTTGATAGTCAAGTCACGATCCCCCCTCTCCAATTGTGCATTTCTTCAATTGGATTTTTTTTAAGCGGGTTTTTTCTCGAACCAAATAATTCCATATAAGAAATATCGCGTGTTGTCCCTGTGCGACTGAATAAAAATGGCATCCTCTTTTAGAAAAATAAAATCGGTGCAACAAATTATGCTTCTTTTTTTTGCGCTCCCTGTCCCCTCAAAAGGTAGAGACATTGAATAAATAACATAGCCTTTTTTTCACCTCTTCTGTAAAAGAATTAGGCGATTATTATTTTTGAATAATTGTTCTTTTGTGGCTAAAGTATGTACCATAATTTCTTTTATGACTGCCTCCCCCCTTTTTAAATAAACTAATTAAAACTATATTAATCATAGTTTTAAGTGGGCCTAACATTAATTTGTATTGAAGTTTGCATTATCTATGTAAAAATAGAACAACTGTAAATAAAATATGAAATCGCCAATTCAACGTTAAAATTTAATAACTAAAAAAATAATTGTAGTTGTGTTATAACGAGCTATTTATGTTTGATATTTTTAAGTTATTTATTTTAATTAAATCATTATTTATTAAAATATTTAAATTGTTGTTTTTTTTCACAAACTATTTGCTAAAAGGACATGAACTTAAACTGACATATCTTACAAGCATAAAACATGAAGTTCCTAAAAAAACGTTCTCGCCAAAAGAACGCCAACACCACCAATAGCCAACAAAAGGGTCTCCAAAAATCGCCCCCTCGGAAACTATATTTCACTTATCTCATGGCATGTTTTGGAAGTTGCAGATGGCCCAAAGTTCTGAAGCAAAGAATGGCGAATAATGGGACAAAAAAAAATGTGGAAAGGGGGGTGGGGGTCAGCACTGAAAGGGGTGTTTTAGAAGGGGAGGGGGGAGGCAACTGTCAACTAAAGTATAGGGGACCGAAGAAGTTTTTATTCCGCTCTGGTGAACTTTTTGAATCGCCCGGTACCTGTTCGTGGATGGTCTATGGGTTATTGGAATTCCGTCGGTAGTATAGGTGGCAACAGTGGCTAACTTGCCGCTTTGCCGTCAGAAGTTCTTCGGTACTTTTTGTTGTTGTTGTAATTGTTAACCCTTTCAGTCCAAATGACAATTTGGTATTATTTTATAAATTTTTTTCTGATCGTCTAGCCATTTTATGTTATCAAAAAGCACATCATTCGATTCTTCAAACTTTTTTCTATTAGAAAATATTTTTTTATTAATCCCATTAGATGTCAGCCCTATTATTTTTTAAAAATTATGATTAGAAAAATGATGCCAAATGGCATCACTGGAACCGAAAGGGTTAAACACTGTTATTTCGGCTGCATATTAGTGGAATTTGGCGTAACTGTTTTGATTGTTTCTGGTACCTAAATTTTGATTTAGGCGGTAAAATTAAGTTAGTTTTGGACTTTGGTAGAACAATGCTCGGGGGCGTATTAATGATTCAATTTTATAAAAATCTAGCTAGTTTTATAACCTTTTTTCAACATTTTAAATTAGCAGTAATTGAAAGTCGCGAAGTGTTACACCCCCTATTTTTTATTGAATTGTGTTGTTTCAGATGAAGTTTTCAGTCTGGCATTTTCGCGATTTCATTGCTTGTTTTGGTTGTCAATGCACGGTAAAACCGTGGATATTTAAGTACAATAAATAACAGCGCTTCTTAAAAAGAAGAACAATCAGAAAACAAAGACGCCGAAAAGAACAATAAGAGAACATAAAAAAATTGCTATGAAAACTTATACTGTACAAATTTATTTAGCAATTCCGTTATTTTTTATTAAATTGAAATAATTCGATCAAATTATCATCAAAACTCCAGAAAGACCAAAATGAAAACAATACCGCTTCAACTGTTGCCACTCATGACATGTCCATTATATAAATTTATTTTTTAAATATCTGTCTTATTTTTTAGGTTCATGGAAAACCTCTAGCAATCATGAGGGAGACAAAGCACTTGTTACTGTTTGCACTTGTGCAGCTATTTTCATTCTTCATCCTCGCATCATCAAGTAAGAAATGGTTTTATTTCATCAGCAAATCATTGTTTGCAATCAAATATTACTTTTTACTAATTATTTACTTAAAATACGAAAGAACTATAAGTAGATCAAGAATAGATAATGAAATTGTCCTAGGGCTCTTAAATATCTATAAATCCTAAAATATAAATTGGGGATACTGCCTATACCTAAGAAGACTGCACACACATCCTTCTTTTAACTACAGTTTAAAGGAAAAGACAGTGAGGGAAAATTCTACTAAGGACATGGTTATGTTTTACATCTAGCTATTTAATTAAGTTGGCAAAAATGTTTTCTGATTAATTGTTTGTAAATGCACTCCTAAATAGTTTTTCAGAAATTAATAATGAATCGTTTGAGTAATTCTAACATTCGAATTCGAATGATGCAAATACTTAACCTTTTTCTTACCATTATTGTCGAGTCTGCATTATTAGATTTTGATTTATAGTATTTCTGGCGCTTTAAATTGCAATTGTATTTCTCTAGAAAATGACTTAGAAAGGGGATACATACTTTTCATGCCTTTTTCCTTGAACATAATGAATATTTAAATACTTTGGGTTGTTGCTTTCTCCTCTTAATTACCCCCAAACTTTAGTGAAAATAGTTTAAATCCATGTTTGGGAATTCGGTTTAAACAATAAATGATTTCCCATGGTCAATTTTGGTTTGGTGCCCTAAACCTTCTAATTTCTATAGCCTTTTTAGAGAGTTTTAACAAAGCCATCTACTCTATCTTATTTTTCAATATTTTCTTTCTATATTTTCGCGAAGCTACCTAAATAAAGAGCTTCTTTACAACCTCTCTCAACGCTGTTTCAAATAAGGCAGTGATTGGGTTATAGGAGGCAAGGTCACAACAACCAAAACTGCTTACTACAGAGGGAAAAAAAAGTCAAGTAGCGAGCGAAAGGAACTTAAAGGAAATAAGATATCTTGATATGTTTTTCTGTTCTTGAGAAAGACTGAGAAAAAAATGTGTCGTATGTACTAATTGAATTAACGAAATTGTTAGTTCGCTGAAGTCCTATTTAAAAGCCGAGTAAGACGTGGTTCTTAGACTGTGCAGTGTGCATCGCGACTCCCCCCCTTTTTTTTAACCGTAAAATGGGGTGAAAAGGAACACTTCAACTTTAAATCTAAAAAAAATCATCTAACGAATCGATTTTTTAAATATTTATTTTGTGACTTGAAACTTCACAGTCTTGTTTTGTTCTTGCACTTTTGAGCGAAAACGTAACATTTTGAATTTTTTCATGTGTTTCTTAATTTATCCTTATTCTTCATAAATTGTTCAGTAAAATTATGGTCTTCATTTATCTTTTTGTTTCTATGAACTTTATGCATAATGCTTGTTTTCGCATGGCCAATTTTACTGCCAATCGTCTTTAATAAATAAAATACGCACAGTATTACTCAATGGGGTTGTTTCCGATGATGTAAGTCCACTGTTTTTATTTGTACCCTGCTATTTCATTGGTTGTTTCTTTTTCTCCGTCAAAATGAGGTTTTGTTTTCGTCTGCTGTAGAGTTCTTTACGCGCAACTTGTTTTTATTCCTGCTATCTATTAAACTTTATCGGTTTTAATTCTATGAAATTTCAAGTATGCAAAGAATTACCAAAACGTTAATGTTGTTGGGAAACTTAGGTTTCGGTGCTATTTTGTTTTATGCGGAGAAATTAACCGAAATTGTGAGACAGCAATTTAACGTGATTCGCAGAGAAAAGCTTTAGTTCTACTTGAAAAAAAGTTCATGATACAAAACATTCGTTTCAGTAAGGTTTGAAAATATAGTATCGTTCAAAACTTCCCCAAATTGTAATTCCCGAAGGACCAAAAGATGAAAACAATACCGCTGGGACTGTTGCCACTCGCGACGTTGAAAAATGCTAATTGAAGGACATGATGGGTCTCTTTTGCCTTTGCCCTAGAGCAGACCAACAAACAACCACACCTTCCAAAATGCCTGGTGAAGTTTTCATCGCCGTTCGTAGCACAATTAGCAGCATTCTTCCGAGTGCCGTATATATTTTATTTATGATCTGATAATGTCCCGACAACACGAAATAACGGGTGGAGTGATTAAGGGGGGACGGGGTTCTTTGCGCGCATCTACTTAGCGGCAGCCCTAATAGTACAAATGCTTCGGAAAAAGAACGGGGAGGAGTCTGGGTGTTTGGGTTCTAGTTAGAGAACAGTTATTGGCTCATTTAGTTTTTTAATACAAAAAATAACTTTAGTTTTATGGGTTTGACGTTTAGAAAAATATTGTAGAAAAAAATATGATAAAATATTTTTTTCAAAGTGCAATTTAACAGGGTTCTACTCAAAAACATTTTCAGGTACGTCAAATTCATTGAATATTCATTCTATATTTCATTGAAAACGCTAGGGGAGAGGAGGTACATTGGATCAATTTTGTATCCATATTTATTAATTTTTTCCGAATAGTTTTTCTGAAGAGTTGTATACATCATTAGTAAGCCTACTCCATTAGTTTACTTAAATACATATTTTGCAAAGCTCTTGATAATATTTTATTTATAAAAATATAGCTGATATTCTTGTAGATCGGCAATTTGATCCAATGTGCTCCGTGGTGGAGCCATAACAAATGATCCACAAATAAAGACAATAAAAATTGCTTAATTATCGATTAATAAATAACACTATGTAAATAAATACAAATTTAATTTACTGTGATTTTCAATTAGTAGTTTTAGAGTTATAATAATAATTATTAATTAGTGAGTTTTGCATAGTTAAATTAAAGAAAAATGTTATGGTTATATATTTTCAGGCCCAGTGGCTTAGTGGTAGTGCTTCGCATTGCCACGCCACAGGTCCGGGGATCGAATCCCGGATTGGGCGATGTTGACCCATCCTTTCATCCCTTGAGTGGGTCGATAAAATGGGTACCAATCATGCTTGGGAACTAAACACTGGGGGTTCCGCGTGAGGCTGACCACCTTACCGGGACACATGCCTAGCACCCCAGAGCCCTAGGTCACGAAAGCTGAAATGGGCACGGCAGGCCTTGGCCCACTAATGGGCTGTTGCGCCGAAGAGTTTAGTTTTTAGTTTATATATTTTCCTAATACACCAAATAAAAGACGCGTTATTAGAAGTAAGTAAGAAGATATAATAATATGGGATATAATACGTATTCTCAAAAGACTGAAGGAGTTTCAGAAATAACTTCCTTCCACTAAAAAAAAACCAGGTAAAAAAATATCCCAAACCGTTATTTCTTTCCCATCCTTTTGGGAGGAGCAAGATAGCACGGCCGAACGTTCCAAACAAGCATTACACAGGTTCTAATTTCCAGTCCTAATCACAGTTTAGCTGCAACCTTGATGGACATGTGAGGTCGTTAGGGGCCGAGCCGTAAACGGCAGCCCAAAGGCGAGGGTAACTATTACACATCATTAGTCAAGGGGGGGCAATTCCGAACGGGCTGATTCGGTTACACTTACAAATGGGAATTGGAACTTTTTTCTTAAAGGGGGGATTCTTGTATAGTAGTCATCAGGGGTGTTATGTATGAACATTTTGTTTAAAACAATTGTTTTAAACATGTTTAAAACATAGTAATAAAAAAACATGTTTAAAACAATTTAAAAAAAAAACGATTTATGCTAATTATCAATGTGGTACATAATTTTAGTTAATTAAAATAATACCGAACATAAACTATTACATTATTAGTTTATAAATTCTTCTATTAGCTCATCTGATTTAATCAAAGGAAGACACCGAATCGACAGATAATAGAAGGATTTCTTGTATTCTATGATTCTTCGACAAAGAAAGATGCAAGGCATATGCCTAAAATTATTGGGGATGGAAGTAAATATAGAAGACCAAAACGCAAAAAGAACCATGTTTTTTTTTAACTCATACAACTTGTTCAATAACCAAAATTTAATTGTTTTAAAAAAACATGTTTTAAACAAAAAAAAACCCATGTTTTTTTAAAATTAACGTTTTTTTCCAACCCTGGTAGTCATCAATATATTGGTTAGATTTGAGATTGGGAGTTTAAATATATTTTGAGATTTTTTAGGGATAGGTTATGGGATCTATATTTTATTTTTAAAGATAAAATATTTAATATTTTTCGATTTGGAA
This sequence comes from Oedothorax gibbosus, assembly GCA_019343175.1. NCBI lineage: Eukaryota > Metazoa > Arthropoda > Arachnida > Araneae > Linyphiidae > Oedothorax > Oedothorax gibbosus. Next base: position 51,282 of record JAFNEN010000716.1, on the reverse strand, counting down.
TTGAATACACAATTGAAGAGCTTAGTGGAAGAACGTGCTAAGTGAAATTTTTGAAAAAAAAAAGTTTGTATTTGTGTCAATGATCATATGTTATTCCCTCCTTTAAACATAACAGGTTTCAATTTTTTTAATAAACATTCAGTAAAGTATATTTTTCGTGGATGAAGTTGGAAATTTTTTTCTAGAAAATCTCTGTATGTGCAAAGTATAGCTGCAATAGTACTTTTTAGTTTTTAAAGTTAGTGAATTACCTTATAGTGTATATTAACATAAACCATTTTTAAATGTGCTGATTTATTGAGTGAGAATTGAAAGTAGACACTAACTAGTTTTAACAAATATTTGTTCATCAACTTTTTTTATTAATGCTTAAAGGGCTATTCCACGAAAATGTCAACCTTGGTACCAAAATTTCAAAATTAAGTACATACTTCGTGTCACATACCATTTTAAAGATTGGAATCTCTATTTTAACACACTGAATTTCATTGTTTGAAATATATATTTTTTATAGAAGAAAAATTGCTTTTTAACGAACACTGTAAGAAAATCCATAATTTTAAGTGTCAGATTCTTACCCTTTCGAAACATTTTTTTTCCTAAACTTTCCATATGTTAAAAAAAAAATTAAATTGTTCCCTACATTGTAAAGTAACATTCTATGCTCTTACCCAAATCAAAAGTTGCAAAATTACTTGTAATGGGATACATTTATTACACCCTTTCATAAAATGTCAGTCAGTTACCAAATTTGTTTTAATTTTTTAATTTCAGAATAGAAATTTGGACTGCAGAATCTTTATAAAAGATATTCTCTGTTTTCAATAAGTACTAAATAATACTAAATGGGACAAAATTAAAAAAATGAACGTGTACAGGTAAAAATTGCTTGGTAAGTGACTGACATTTTGACTTGGTAACTGACTGACATAGGTGTAGCTGGCTATTAATTTACTTATTATTACCCCAGTATTGACCCTATGCATAAATTATTTTTATAATACAACTCAACTTTCATGTTTGATTCAACTCACTTCATGTAATATTGGTCTTTTTAGTAATGTGAACAGACGATCAGTTTTAAGCAGGACAGTCCCGCTTTTTGTCTCACTGACCCGTGTATGTTCCGTGTCGACCCGTGTTGCTTATTAATTCTCATATGTTATGAATGTGCAACTAATTTTTGAGTTTTCTCTCATCAGACATGGGTGGCTGGGGAGCCCAGTTTGGTAAGGCGTTCGCCTTGCAAGCGGAAGGTTCCAGGTTCGGGCATCTCTAAAATAACTGCCGACCTATAAACGGCCCGTGCAGTCGAAAATGTCTGATTAATAATACCCCATGTAGAGGGAGTGCACCTTAATATCCTCCAAAGTCCCAACGCAGCGTAAGATGTCGCCCTTAATGGTTTCGTTGGGTGCCTACTCAGGTGTCGACTCGTCACCTGACTGTGGTTCTAAATTACGACGTGCATCACCAATAGCCCTTGTGTAGCTCTAGTGTGATGATAATTCAAACTAAACTAAACTCATCAGATATGTTAAGTATTTCAGAGATGTCAGTCAGTTACCAAGGCGTTCTAAAAGCTGGTATTTTTTCAGGGTTCAATATTTTGATATAAAAATTGATGTGCTGGATAGTTCATTTCTTCCACTTTAATATAGGCCTGACTTTTAAAAGCCACCTCTTTTATATTCAGAAGAAAATGATATTGAATAAGTTGAAGTGTCAATGAAGGTTGCAGATATGTCAGTCAGTTACCACAACTTCAATAATTTTTCTAACAATTTCTGTAAGGGCTATCTAAAATTGTAAACCATATTTGAATTCAGCTGAAAATTCTCTTTTAAAATATATAAAACCTAATTTGTAAAACTATATAATTGTCCCGCTATTTCGTAAAACATTGTAATTTCGTCCTCCGAATGTCAGTCAGTTACCCATGGAATGGCCCTAAACTAATTTTTTTTGAAATCTTAAATCAATTTAAGAATGGTTTATAAATGAATACAGCATTGAAATGCAACATCATTGATTTATTGAGTGGTAATTGAAAGTCGTGTAGTGAAAACAGAGTGTCTACTCAAAAACAATTTTAAACTTTCCTTACTTTTCCAGGTTTTTCAACCAAAAGCAAAAATTTCCATGTTTCACTAATGATTCATTTGTGTCGCTCTAAAGTTGTTTGAGGAAGCAGCTAAGGAACTGAAAATCACTATAAATTAAATATTTACGAATTATTTATTGATAAAAAAATTATTAATAATTTTTTTTGTCTTTATATATTTACTTTCAATAAACCAATTATTCTTTTTCAGACTCTCATCTCCAATTCATCAACGAACCCATGTCCAGGCTCGTCAAAATCAGCGAGGGCAGAGTCGTGTTCCGATGTGATGCCTCTCCTCCAGGCTCGATCATCCGCTGGCTACACAACGGTCATCCGGTCATGCACAATCGCTGGATTAAAGTCGCTGGTCAGAAGCTGACGATCCTGCTTGGGAAGATGGACAATGTGACCAGTACTGGGCCCTCTGACCTGCCTCAGAGCGATCATTACTTCCAGTGCGAGATCAGGTTCAAGGGGAAGGCTCTAGTCAGCGCGCCTGCAAAGTTGATAATTGCGAGTGAGTAGTGTTGGTTTTTTTTTTCTGATGATTTTTTAAAAAATGTTTAGTTTATTGAAAGAAATTCTCATACGGACATAAGTTATGTTCTAATTAGAAAATATACGAACATGAGAAACTTCTAAATTGAGTATATATATACAATTAAATAACTTATTACAACTAAACAGATAACCATGTGTCTAATTCAGTTATGACACATGTTAAAATGTTTGTTGCAAAATATTGACTGGCTCGATCATTCGCTGGCTACACAACGGTCATTCGGTCATGCATAATCACTGGATTAAAGTCGCTGGTCAGAAGCTGACGATTCTTCTTGCGAAGATGGACAATGTGACCAGTACTAGGCCTTCTGACCTGCCTCAGAGCGATCATTACTTTCAATGCGAGATTAGGTTCAAAGGGAAGGCTCTAGTCAGCGCGCCTGCTAAGTTGATAATTGGGAGTGGTGTTGATTTTGTTTTTAGTGTTTGTTGCCAATTCTTTAACTATTGCAGCTTTGACTGATTTTTTTTTATTGATTTTTATTAAATTTGTTGACTTATTTTATTTAGTTATAATTAAAAGGGAAGTATGTACTCCATAGTAGAGAAGTAGAGAGGCACAGTAACACTATTCTGCTGGATCCAAAAATCAACAAGTTTTTTTTGTAGCCAGTAGAACTGAACACTTGGCTGCCTATCTGATCGTCCCTGGTTCGATCCCCAGCCAATGTTACAATAATAAAGGCCAATGCCAATGTTACTAAAATACAGACTGAAATTTAAACTTAAAATTTTTATTTATTATTTGCCTGGGAATCAGAATGATTCTGGAACTTCTTTTGTTGTTCAAGTTAGATAATTCTTCAATATTCTGTATGCACATAAAAGATGAGTCAGTTGATGAACCAGTTCTAAATTCTGTTCTCAAAATAGCAAGTTGCTTGGTGCTGATAATTCAATTGTTAGTTAACCTCATCAGAGCAAGCAATTATATCTATCTTCATGACAATATTGTTATGCTATTCAAATGTATGTTGCTGCCATTTAATTTTTTTTGTTCAATTAATATTTACATAATTTATCTTTTTACTGTCTTGAAAATTGCTTGTATTTACACTGTTTTGAATTCTGTTTTGCAGCCGTGGATCAATTTCCCAACCAGCCTGACGTCCATATTTCTGCCATTGTTGGCAATACAGCAGTTATTCCTTGTGATCCGCCATACAGTGTTCCAGCTGTAATTACGGAATTCTTGTTTAACGATACTACAATTACGAGATCTAGAGGTAATTCCTAATGACATTACCCTTGTGTACAGATTTTACGGCCCCAAAAATCCAGTAGAAATTACGTCGTGTAGTCCAAGCATAGTGTATTGTAACATTAACCTAATTTTTAACATACCTAATTCTTAAATATATATACAATACAGTCGAACCCCGCTGTAATGAACCTGGAATATAGTGAACCTTTTTAGTGGTCCCTTACGAACTCCTCTATTTAACTAATGTTATTTTATCTGGATATAGTGAACCACTTAGAAAATGACAGATGCTTAATTTCCCTTTCTTAATATTTTTTTCTTCATATCTCTTTACTTTAAGTTCTATATAAATGGCAGGGAGAAGACAATCTTTAACAATGGGTCAAATTTCACTCAAACTATACTGGTTTCATAGTAATCCAGAAACATTCTTCTATTTCTCTAAGTTCCAAGAACCAACCTTTCTTTTCAACACATCCCCCCTCCCCCCTTCACCTCGTACATATTTCTCCTGATTTCTAGACGGCGTGTCTAGTCAAACTCCTTTTTTATTGTAACCTACCCTACCCCACCCCGTCCGAAATTCATTGAAGCCATTCATCTTCCAGTCCCCAACTGTCCTATTCTTTTCAACTAACCCTTGAAAACTGGACATAAGTTGAATGTCCAAGTCAGTTAACATGTATTTTTCTGTCACTCTCTCATTTCCTTATGAAAGATTGTAGACACATGAATAGGAGAAAACAGTTTTGAAAAACAAACAAACATCGACTCATGTAAAGAAGAAAGCTTTCACCATCGAAGATAACCAGAAGAAGTTAGAAGTTATATAATTGAAAATTCGTTCTCAATAATAATTTTTTTTATTTACCTGTTTTTCTTTGAGTGTATAGCTGGTTGTTATAACAAGTTCATATTTTGACAGGTAACAGGCATTTGATGGATTCTGGAGACTTACAGATATTTAATGTTGGTCACCACGATTCAGGAGAATACACCTGTGTGGCAAATAACCCTTTTCTAGCTGAAAAAGTTGTGGCCAAGAAAAAAGTTATTTTACATGTTGTGGGTATGTTAGCTTAGTTTTGCTTATTAAATATCAAAATGTTGGTGTGTTTTTTTCAGAAAAAATTATAATTATCTTTTTATTAAGTTGGTATACTATAATTTTATTTATTGTAATTTTATGACTATACTGATTCAGTTTATTTTAGTTTATTCAGTTATAACATTTCAGTTGAACTGCAGAATTTGCTTTTCAAATACAGAGTTTATAAAGACTACACAAACATTATTTTCCTTACAAAGGGGAGCAAAAAAATATGCTGTAACAATAGTAGAAATTATTCTTTAATTTTGGTTGCAAAGTTGCAAAACACTAGACTAAAGGTGACATGGCAACATTAGACTAGGGGATATTTTTGAAAAAATTGAGATTTTGGTCTCAAGGAACATGTTTTCCCCTCCTCTAAAGATAACAAGTCCCCCTTTTTCATAAAATTTCAGTTTAGTATATCTTTGACCTTTTGAAAGTGCTGTTTTCAACGTGTTTAAGTGCAAACTAGAACTTAAAAGCTTGTTTTCAACTTTTTGTCACTTGGCACGTTCTTCCACTAAGCTCTTCATTTATTTCCCGTCCACATCTATTGTCAGACTTCATTGATGTCAATGGCTCCACTGATATTGTTGGACTTTATTAGGCAAAATGGTAGGTTTATGTTTGGTATTTATGGTATACTGTTTGTTTTCAAAATGGAAGATTTGAAACATAAACTGTATACAATCTAATCTGACTTGCATAGTTCCCTTCAATGACTACTGTAATTTTGTATTTCAGATCCCTTGGAGCCCAGACCAACCACCATCACCAAGTCTCCTCGTTCGAAAGTATCAGTGGCTTTCGGCAGCAACATTACGTTGGAGTGTGCGGCTGCCGGGCACCCCACACCAACTGTTACGTGGAGAAAGCACCATGGTAGACTGCCCCATGAAAGACACCAACTGATTGGAGGTAAGTGTGATTGAAGTATGAGCTTGTGTATCCTTTTTTATTGGCCGGATTTTGAAACAAAAGTATGTATATATGAAATAGAATAACATATACTACACACAAGAGAGCATACTTATTGTTTAGTTCATCCAGAAATGAAAGAATAGTGGACGTTCAAGATATTTTATTATAAAGAAATCATTTAGAGTATTTAAAGGGACGGGGGCCGGAGCCAAAGCTCGGCAGCCTAAAAGCACACACAACCTCACATGTTGAAGTGTAATTAAAAAGTTCGTCACAGCTACAGACCGTTATTGCTTGTTCTTCGGCTGACCAATTAGGGTTGAGCATCGATGATGGGAAAGGATTAAAAGGTCACTTTAAAGTATTTGCTGACTAAAAATTTTCTGTGGGAGCGGTTACGTGGGCGACTGGATGACGCTGTTGTCGGGATGTTAAAGATATTAATAAGTAATATTACGGATATGTGAAAAAGGTAATTTAAGTTATTAAGTTCAAATAGGGGTTAAAAGTATAAGATTTTGTGGGGGTTGAGTTATGTGTCATGTATCCTTCTTTTTTATTTTCTGGATTTGGGAAAAAAAAAAGTGTCAAGCCTAGCTGCATATATGATCTGTTCTACTGATGAAATTGAAGATATGAAATGGCGAAGTTAAGTTGTCTTGTTGTTTTCATGCACATGGATATCACATGGAAGATGGTTGCCAGAGCCTCCGAAGAGGTTGGACTTCTTTTTACACAATTAAAGACTAAGACAAACACATAGACAAGTAAAATTTTATTGACAAGACACATCCATGCACTTACCAACCAAGATTCGATCCCAGGACCTACTGGTTGGGATTCAGACGCACTATCCACTATGCCCAGTAGGCGGCTTTTAGTTGTCTTAACTGAGTCAAGTTGTCTATCCAGGATTACTGCTTCCAAAATCTTTTTTAAAACCTTCCCTCTGAAAATAGGTTGGTTATTTTCTTGTGTTTTTGGTACTTTGTGTATGGCCATGGTTTTGAGTTATATTTGAGCTGGTATCTGAAAAATATAGTTCAATGTAGCACAATCTTCGTTTTCCTCAAAACCAACACATAAATCCAACCTCCAACACATAATAAAATTTTCCTCCAACACATAATAAAATGTAATGGACTAGGTCATAAAATAGTAAAATTTCCCCAAATATTTGAATAAATTTCCATTTGTTCTTCAGAGTATAGATGATGGCTTTGTTTTACTTCGTGGTCTTTGTAATTGAATGACCAATAGTAATTCAACTTTCGATTTTTTTATTTTAATCTTTTACGAACTGAGGGTATATTTTAATGTGGGAACTTTAAATTAGCAATTAAATTAAATCAGATTGTAAAATATTGGATAATTTATACATAACGTCAATTAAAGAAAAATTCAAATGAAAAAGCATTACAAATTGAATATTTTTTTTCATAACAAACATTTTTTTTTGCACACTTTAATTGTTTTGTATTTTTTGAATGTTTCAGGAAACCTACATTTAATCGGAGTTAGGAGAGAAGATGGTGGTAAATATTACTGTGAAGCTGAAAATTCAATTAGTAACTCAGAATTAAGGATTACAGAGTTGGAAATACAAGGTATATTAAAACATAATATTTTTTTTTTTGAATTTCAAGTGCTCCTAACAAACCGTACTATTATATTATGATCTTAGAAAAAAGGCTATATTCATGTGGCTCTAAAAAGAAAATGGAGGCTCGGGAGCCCGGTCGGTTAGGTGTCCGCCTAGCATGCGAAAGGTCCCAGGTTCAGGTCCGGGCATCGCCAAAATAACTGCCGACCTATAAACGGCCCTTGCAGCCAAAAATGTCCAACGAATAATACCCTGTGTAGAGGGAGTGCACGTTAAATATCCGTCCTCCAAAGTCCCAACGCTGCGTACGATGTCGCCCTTAACGGTTGCGTTGGGTGCCTGCTCAGGTGTCGGCTCGTCACTTGACTGTGGTTCTAAAATACGACGCCCGTCGCCAATAGCCTTCGTGTAGCTCTAGTGCGACGATAATTCGAACTAAACTAAACTAAAAAGAAAATGTTATTAGATTACTTTTTTTGCAAAGTTATCAAATAAATTGGTCCATAGTATTCTCAGAGAATATCTTCAACTTTGCACATGATGACAACCCTAGCTTCATCATAATGTTTTAAAACTTTTGGTTGTCAACTATGATTTTTTTGTTTTAAGTCTAAGTTGGGTACTATTCTCAAGAAGATGGACCTCTTGTGCTCCCTCCAAAGCATGTAAATTATGACAGAATAACCTATTTGTGACAATCACAGGGCCGGATTTCTAAATAAGCTAAGTAGGCTATAGCCTAGAGCGACAAATTTTTTGGGGCGGCAAATTTTAAGACCAATTAGAGCGGCATTTGGCATAAAAAATATTCTTAAAAATATTAGTATCTTTATAATAAAGAAAACAAATAATTTACATTAATGCGTAAATGCAATGAGACGTAAATTATTAATGAATTCAAAAAAAGAAACGTTGCGTACAATGAGTACCAAGGGAGGTTCTCTTCTTAACACAATTATTTAATAGTCTTATAATTACTGAGGATTTAATAAGAAACAAGGCCACTAGTTAAAGACATCTATTCAAATGATATAGATTCCGATTTAATTGAAGAATGCATTCATTTTAAAAATCAATGCATCACAGGAATAGTAAAACCCTTAGTTGAAGGGGGAGAATATTGTGACAGGGGCGGCAAATCGATCGTAGCCTACAAGCAGCAAATCTTTAAATCCGGCCCTGAATAATCAACATTATTTTATTCATGACTCTTCTTGCATTGCATAGTATTCTCACTTCAATTTTTTTCTATTTAAATGTAAATCAATTTAAAATTTTTCTGAAAATAAAATTAGAAAACGTTTTAAATATATTCACATCATCGTCATATTCATTATTGGATTTATAAAATACCATAAATTGTTGTACAATTTCTGACAAAAGTATCGGTACTATTTTGTGGGGGCTGGGGAGCCCAGTCGGTTAGGCGCTCGCCTAGCATGGCGAAAGGTCCCAGGTTCGGGTCCGGGCATTGCCAAAATAACTGCTGACCTATAAACGGCCCTTGCAGCCAAAAATGTCCGATGAATAATACCCCGTGTAGAGGGAGTGCACATTAAAATACACTCCAGTCCCAACGCTGCGTACGATGTCACCCTTAACTGTTGCGTTGGGTGCCAACTCGGGTGTCGGCTCGTCACTTGACTGTGGTTCTGAAATACGACGCCCATCGCCAATAGCCTTCGTGTAGCTCTAGTGCGACGATAATTCAAACTAAACTATTTTGTGATAAAGTTCTTTGTTAGAAATAATCTATATATTATTGTCCTTGTTGCAGAAACACCTCAAATTCTGAAGTCCCTAAAGAATGTTAACTTAGAAGTTGGAGATAACTTGACCTTAGCTTGTCAAGTTCGAGGACATCCGAAGCCAACGCTCAAATGGTTTCACAACGGAAAAGAAATGGTCGCTGATTACAAAAGTTAGTTCCCTTATTTTATTGTTAGTGTGCATATATTTTATACGTTAAAATTTATATTAAATGTTTTCTTATTTTAAACTAGGGGGCTCCGCCCCCTGCTCGCTATTGCTCGCCAACTGTAAAAGACAATACAACTTTACAAAAATACAACTTTTAAAAGCCTATACTTAAACATAGAGAGAGACTAATTCTTATTTTTATTAAAAAATTGGAAATTTGAAAAACAATAAAATGGCATCGAGGCATAAGGGGACACACCTTCCAGAAAAAGAATGGAATTCTAAGATGAATGTTAAAAGAGCTTACTTTTTTTAAAATATTAATCTTATTTTAAATATTACTTGTTTGATAAACGTTTAAAAACTATAAAGTTAAGTTTTATTAGAGTAGCTAGTTTTTTTTTACTTCAATATTAGATTTTTATTTGGTTCATTATAGTCTGTCTCAAAAGTTTTGACAAAAAAAAAATTCTTTGAGTCACAAAATTTCACTGAAAAGTTTGGTTGAAAAAAGTTGTGGTAGTAAGAATCAAGCATGAAATTCAATATCATGATCTATAAAGAAAATAACAGATAAGAAATTTTATTTGAATTCATATCAAAAATTGCGAGAAAAAAATCTGTTTCAAAACTAAAGAGAAAAAAAATTTAATTCATGTTTAATGGCCTATTTTTGCATGTTTATTGCTGTATATTTGGTCTGATAAATTACTTATTTTAAATTAAATGATTGATTAGGTTTATTATGTATTGCTTCAAATTACATTCTTACTCAATTAAAACCATGTGATTGAATCTTTAGTAATCCATACTTTACTGTAAGGGGACGTACATAAATTACGTCATGCTCAAAGTGGAGGGAGGGGTATGCTCCAACGTGACGGATCGTGACATGGAGGCGGAGGGGTAGTCGCTTGCGTGACATAACGAATCGGAATTTTTTACTTTTGCCAGGAAAATCTGTTTTCCATAAAATAAAGTTTTTGAGAAAAAAATTCTGAAATATTTTTTTAGCTTCCCCACTATGTTTATATTGTAAAAAGTGGAAGGTATAATCGTTCAGTCCGTCTGTTTGTCACCCACTTTCATAGCCGAAACTACAAATGCTACAGGCAAGTGTGATACGCCAAAAAATTTAGCGCATCGAAATTAGAAGACATCCGAAAAAATTTGAATTCAAAGTACTTTAATTATTTAAAAAACTGCAAAATTTAATGCTCATTTAAAAAACATAAGAAGCCATTTTTATTAGAATTAAATCACCATTGCCATTTGCAACAATCACTCGAGAACAACTTGACATAATTTTAGGGGGAGGGGTTCGATCAAACGTGACATAGGGGGAGGGAGGTGTAAAAAAAGTCACAATTTTGCGTGACATAATTTATGTACGTCCCCTAATTAGATTTTAAATGAAACTTTTTATAAGGAATGTGCTTTTTTATTTACTCCCTTAGAATCTCATCTTGTGATACCACACGTAGGATATAAGCACTCTGGTATATACCAATGCCTAGCAACCAATGTTTTAGGAACTACTTATGAATTTGCAATAGTTACAGTTACTTCTGGCAACGAGACAGCTTCTTTCGAGGGGAGAGACGAATATGATGGTAATTATATTATTTTTGTTGTATTTCTGTGAGTTTCCTATGTGTTATATTTGAATGTTTTATACAGTCCCTGGTCAAAATATTAGACGCACTGCAAGATTTCATGTAAAATATTAATTAATGGGTGATATTACACCGTTTTATTATTTAAAATTGATTTGTTTTTTATTTTTATATTATCCAATCAATTACCGATTTATTTGACATAAATAAAACAGCATTAGTTTAGAAAAGCATAAGTTTATTAAGTTTTAAAGAAAAGTGAAATTAATGTTAGTAAAAGTCAATATTTAGTTGAGCCACCTTTAGCAGCTATCAAAGCTTTCATTCTGCGCGGCATGCTATCAATGCAAGACTGTACCGTCTCCTGCATTTGAGGATGATGATTCCATACATAAATAATCTTATGATAAATAATTAATATAAATTAATCCTAATCATAATTATCTTAAAATAAATACAAATATGTAGTCTACAACAATTCTTTTAAATAAAAAATCAATAATATTGTAGTTTAAATATACCATTATTGCATAAAAACTCTTAAGAAACATAAAATTACTTTAAAAAAATACAGTGCGTCTAATAATTTGTCAAGGGACTGTATATCGATATTTCTATTTGGGAAAGTATCGATTCTTACATAAAATACATCGTACTAACATGTAAAAATAAGAACATGTGTAGCTAAAATTTAATAACTGACTGTCTTATGTGTCAACATTTTTTAAAAAGTTTTGTGCCATCTTTTTCTGCAATGTTGTGGGAAATGATGATACCGATTCAAATAAAAAAGTACTTTGAAGTGGAATTCTTTAAATTGTTGCACCAAATGTTTCACAAACAGGTTAAAGGTGAATTGTACTGCAGTTTTAAGCATCGTCACCATGTGGTAGAAAAATTTGAATTATGTGGTTACTGCACTGTTGAAGAGGATTTTAATCATCACTGAAATTCCCCTTTGAAACTCCCTTAAGAATAAAGACATGGTCTATTTTTTCGTTAGTTGCAGATTTAATGCATTTTCTTGAATATTTAAATAACCTTTTAAACTTAGCAGGGGGTTCCCAAGTAATGAAACTGTGTATGATGGCGCTCTTAAACGTTGCATTGATTGCCTACTTGGGTGTAGGCTCGTTTTTTTTACTGTGATTCTAAATTATGACGCCTGTCTCTAAAAGCCCTTGTATAGCTCCAGTACGATAATGATTCAACTCAACTTGAATATTTAATTATCCTTTTAAACTTGGTACTATTTCACAGACTACGATTCTGATGACTCCCATCATCACCACAAAACTCCAAGCTCCGTAGACCAAGATGCGAATGAGGATAGCAAGTTTGATACTGGGAGGGAGTCGTCCCACAGCTCCAAACCCTATGGTAGGAAACGACACAAGAAAAAGCACTCCAAAGGAGGTTAGCAAAATTTCTGCAAAGAAAACTTTTTATTCCTTTTTTTGTCATGTTGTTAATCCATTTTTTTAAAAGAAATATTTGTAGGGTTCATGAAATGATTGGAATAATGTTCAGAGTTCGTACGCCTCCTGAAATTCCTGATAAACTCCTGATATTTAATTTTTTTTCGAAAGGCCCTTATAACTCCTGAAATTTGTGTCTCATCTACTGATATTTTTTTCCCTCTCCTGAAAAAATTGATGACAAGAATTGTTTTTCTCCTTTTTCTGCCGTTTTTCTCCCGTACTTTATTTGGAATAAATCTGCGCACAGTAGAAAAATAAGAATTTGGACATCGTGATAATAGGTCCCAGAATGCACCGCGCAACTCTTTAGAATATTTTTCCCCCTTCTGTTTCATCATTTGTAGTGCAGTGAAGTTAACTAGACTAATACAATACTAAACAAACATATTCCATTTTATTTCTCGTTACCTCCTGAATTTACATTGCTGAACTCCTGAATTTCACTATCATAGACAGAGTATGAACCCTGAATGTGTTTTCATTGCCCAAATTAAAGTAAGCTTGCTATATGTATAAAGTTTTGTTGAAGTGGAACGTTTCTTATATTTCTCAGATTGTATTATTCGACAACAGAACCCAAATTAAAGACCGTTCCCTTAATTGCAGCTGTTTAGTGCATTATTAGTAAGCAGTGCAATGCAGAGTATATAAAGCTAATTCTAATTAAGAAATAAACGAGATTTCTTCATGCGTGTTACTTGGCAATGCATGCCAATTAATTCCATCAAATTTTAGTTAATATTAATTACTGTTTATTTATTGTTAATGGTAATTTGAATAAAAATAATTTAAGTTATTAGCTTACATTTTCTAAATGGTGTTAGGTAACTACCTACTCAGCTTAATTGCTTCTTTGTAATCAAAATTATTGTATATTTTCTAGTGAAATTAATTCCACCATCCAAACCAGACATCACTCGACTGTCTAATACTTCCGTTATGGTGCGTTGGACGGTGGGAAACGGCGGTCTACCGATCAACTTCTTCAAAGTGCAGTACAAGGAAGTTGGGAAACGCAAGAGCGACTGGATGACAATCGATGAAGACATTGCTTCACATATACACTCGTATGCTGTCACTGGGTTAAGAACTGGTAGGGTATTTTACGATTTTCTATATGAATTGAAGAGTACAGGGGAAGAACCGCTTTATTTATTAGGAGTAGTGCCGTAATTGTATCTGCTTGGCGGACATTGGCGACAGAAAACCGGTTTTCCTTTCGGTTCTTCTTTCGCGGTACAAACGTGTGACTCGTGTCCGCTGATCTCTGGCGTAAATCAGGGTTGCGGCGAGAGAAAAACAAAGTGAGTAACTGATTTCCTCGCACCAGTTTAGGCGATGACTCGCTTTCATCGCCAAAGAGGCCTGAGAGGAAAGTTTTCAACGAAATTAAGCGGTTTTTCTCCTGTACTCTTCATATATTAGTTAGATGAAGGGGTTTATCAAAAGAACATTTAATTTTAAGAGGGATTGTCAGTCCCATAGAGCTAATGCATTAGTTTTCGAATCACAACTTCCGCAGAAGAATTGCTTGGCCATGTTGGCCCTTTTCCCCCAGGTATGGGACATAACATCGAAATGAAACAAATTTGAAACGAAAATGTTATCTAGTTATTTAATTATATATTTTTGAAGTTTTGAAATGCCCAGTAGATGGCGACACTGTTTTACAACTTAATCAATTAATAATTAAATAACCGGATGTTATTTTCTTTTCAATTTTGTTTTAAATTGATGTTATGATGATTCCCATACCTGGTGAAAAATGGGATAACATGACAAACCAATTATTCTGCAAAAGTTGTGATTTCTAAACTAATGTATTAGCTCTATGGGACTGACAGTCCCTCTTAACAATAGTTTTGGACATAGATATTTAGAATTTAAATAAAACTTGTGTATGTTGTAAGTTAAATTTTCACTGTTAACAATTTTCACTGCTTGATGCATTAGATATTTTTATGTTTAAATATGTATTGAAGCTAAACAGAGACCATCACTTTTTTAAAGCTAAAACTTTTCCTGTCCTCAAATTTCCTTAAAATAAAAGATAAGCATTATGTTTATCTTTTTTTTGGCAAAACTATTATTATTTTATGCTTTATTTATTTTAACACCTACCTATAGCACAGAATCTACAAAAAAAAAAATCCATTAAAACGCTAAAAAACTTAATTTAAAATGAAACAAAGTTTGAACATAAAATTTTGAAACATTTCAAATGAAACTCGCTATACAGCTTGAAATAAAAGAGATAATAGACTTCGAATTTAGTACACGAGTTCTTAATACCTTTTAGACGTCGTAATCAGGTTTCTGAGAAAATCGTGCTTGCATAAAAGGTAGCTGCCAAAGAATTTTTTAGTTTTTTAAGTTATTGAAAGTAACTTATAGGGTACATAATTACCTTTTAAAAATGTGTATCGCTTTATCAAGTGGTAATTGAAAAAGTCCTGTAGCATTACATGCTCATTTTAGCTTCCACACTACGTTTATAACGAAAAAAGTGTAAAAGGTATTATAATCGTTCAGTCCCCTGACTGTCCGTCACCCACTTTCATAGCCCAAACTACAAATGCTACGGACAAGTGTGATCCGTCAAAAAATTCAGCATCGAAATTAGAATACATTGAAAATTTCAGAAAAGAATTGGAATTCGAAGTACTTTAATTATTTAAAAAACTGCAAAATGTAATGCTCATTTAAAAAGCATAAGAAGCCATTTTCATTAGAATTAAATCACCATTGCCATTCGCAACAATCGCTCGAGAAACTTTAATTCTTTTTAAAAGAAATTTATTTTTGCCACATCAATCAGTTTGAAACGACGTCAAATAGATTTCACTAAAAGATTCTATGTTTGTTCGTTGATATGAAATGTTTTCCTTCTATTTAAAAGCGAGGAATATTACATATTTATTCTTTGAACTATAAATTAATTTTGGCAAACGATAAGTAATAATTATTGAATTTTCGAAATAAAATAAAGGAAACTAGCTAAATTTAGCATGTAAATGTTTAATATAGAATATCAATGCTGTGTTTGTCGCTTTTTTACCTGTTAAACACAACTGTTGTGTGGAAGCGGGTTAAGTGACAGATTCTGTTACAAACCTACTTTTTTTCCATTTGCACTCTTAACAGGGTTGAATAATATAGACATACGCATATACACTCTACACAGGAAATATTTTACTCTTGCAGAAAATTTCAGTCATCTCTTCCTTTTTATGGATGCATAAACTGCTGTTTGACAATAACTTAACATTCATTTTTTGGCTATTTTTAGTATCTTGAAATTTTTTGTGCGATTTCTATACAATTTGTGTTTTTATAATCTATAATAAATCCATGATAGCCTACAAGTTGAAAAAGTTTATTCTTAATATTTTTTGCAGTAAATCAGGGTTCATACGCCTCCTTAAAAACTCCTGAATTTCATTTTTATTTTTTAAGGGCTCTTATAACTCCTGAAATTTGTATCATATCCTGATATTTCCCCTCCCCCCTCTCCTGAAAAAATTGACGACATGAATCATTTTTCTCCTTTCTCAGTCGGTTTTCTCTCGTACTTTATCAGGATGTCTACCGGTCGAAAGAGTCATAAAATTAAAACAAAGGTCACGAAAATTTAAAAAATCCTCCAAAAATGCGATTCCCCCCTCCCCCAAAAAAAAGAGGGTTGGCTTTTACACCGAAGCCTCAAATTTTCCACAATATTTACATCCCTTGTTTCCTTCATTCTTGGTCTAAGTCACTAGACCAATCAATAATAAACACATATATTCGAATTTATTTCGCTATACCTCCTGAATTTACATCTTTGCACTCATGAAAAACTCCTTAGAAACTCCTGAATTTCACTATCATAGAGTACTAACCCTGGTAAATTTTTACTCCAAATCTTGTTGATGCAGCAAGTTTTTTTTTAAAAACTTACCTCCACTGTTCCTCAACTCCGTTTCTTCTGGTGGTCACGTTGCATCTGCATCTAATACTTTAACATGAATCTATGGTTTTTCCCATGATATTTCCACGGCTGGAAATTGTCAGTAGTAAAGTGCCACATGAGATAAACTAACGTAAACCATCATTTAATCAGGCGTACCACTTGATCACATGCATTGGAAGTTGCTACCCTGTATTACATAACCATTATTGCGCATGCATTCAACTGTGCAGGTTATCTAACTCTGCCACTGAATTCCTCTAAAACTCCCTGTTTCTTCTAGGTGGTGCCTACCGCTTCCGCATAGCTGCTGTCTACTCAAACCATGACAACAAGGCTGGTCCAATATCCACCAAATATGTCCTCTACAAAGATCCACCCATGGAGAAGCCCTCCATCGGTCCGATCATCAGTTTTGCCGAGGCTGTCAGCCCATCTGCCATCACACTGCATTGGGAGGTTGGTGCTCTTTACTTGACATCTAATTATTTAGGGCTGCCCAAACTGTCCTGGTGTCCAACTGTCCCCGCAGCATACTATGCTCCAGCAGCGGTTGTTGTATAGCAGTTCTGTTAGACATTTTTAACTCTCCACATTATTTTAATATCGTTTCTGTGAGTTACTTCGACTAACACAAATACAAAACGAATTGGAAATCTCGCTAAATATTTCTGTTCTGGCGCGATTATCGGCGGTTTGTTTACACTTTTTGCTACTCACTTCCAGTCTGGTATGGAATTTAGATGTTTCCCTGCCCGAACGAAAAGCGGCCAACGGATTCGAATTGAGATTAAGCTCCATGACTTAGACAACTGAACTGAAGCGATCTGACTTCGAATCGTTTGCAAAAACACCATGGTTATGAGAAACGGAGATGCTTTGTGAGTATCGCAACTAAATGCGATACAAAGCTAAATCGCTATCGCAAGTTTTCATTTTGGTGTCGCGTTTCGCGATGCGATACCGCTTATTTTAGACGCTGCTGCCAAGTAATTCAAGCCAGGCTCTTCAAGATTAGCATTGAAGACCCAGAAGTTTAATTTTACTCTGAAAAAGCCATTGAGCTAGAAGGAAAACTGGAGTGAGGTGTGCGATTTACTGAACAGGGCAGCAAACGAGCCGGTCCAATAACGAAACACGGAGGAATACACAGCACTGCAGCAGAAACGAACTGGGCAGAAAACCTAGAAACTTGCCTATTTCGCTATTGGGTTCGTCTTCGCTGGTTCTTAGTGATCCACATGGTTATTTCTTAAAAAAGTTGGAATTTAAAGTTAAAGAAAGTTAATTCTTTCGAACTAAAAATGTTAAAATACATTTAGGAGCCCAAGTCAATATGATAGAGGGGTCTCGTACAAGCATTGCATACAAGTGTAGGGAAAATAGTCCTTTTCTGCCCGGTTCGCCAAAAGGGTGTGAGTGGGTTTTCGGCTCACTGACACTTCACTCCAGTTTCCAGGTGAAGTCACAAAAGCTGTCTACGGCAGCTTCGGACCTATCTAATTTTTGCCCGACAACAACAACAATTATTTAGGGAGTCGTTTGACGTGTGTACTAAAGGGTTGCTTCAAATGATGCAACTCTTTTGTTTTCACTTTCGCCCTTCCTGATTGTTTCCAATTTCACTCTCAAAATGACCGTTTTTTTCATGTGCTATGTTTGTTATGTGCAACTTGTTTTTTCTTCCTGCTATTTTTAAACTTTATCAGTTTTTAATTCAATTGAATTTCAAGTGTGTAGAGCATTAACAAAATGTCAATGTGGTTGGAAAACTTGAGTTTAGATGTTAGTTTGTCTTATGCTGAGAAATTGTGCGACAGCAATTTAACATGATTCTCGAACAGAGAAAAGCTTTAGTTCTACTGAAAGAAAAGTTTGTGCACAGCATTCTTGTAGCTGTAGTTCTAGGATA
Source organism: Oedothorax gibbosus (assembly GCA_019343175.1). Classification (NCBI taxonomy): domain Eukaryota; kingdom Metazoa; phylum Arthropoda; class Arachnida; order Araneae; family Linyphiidae; genus Oedothorax; species Oedothorax gibbosus. The sequence continues at coordinate 32,912 of JAFNEN010000716.1, read as the reverse complement.
ATTAAACTAAACCTATCCCAACCCAATCAACTATTAGTTATTCTTTTTGTTATTGCTCTTTCCTTCTCGCTCCCGTGAAAATGATGAGGGCAGTTTTACTCTCTGTTTTTCCCATAGGTATCATAGTTAAAGTATTAGATTTGCAGATCACGTGACCGAGGAGCCACTTTGAGGAGAAAAATTCTACGAAAAAATACCATTTAATTCTAAAATTACAAAAAAAAGTACTAGAAAAGGATTTAAAGTCACTAAAAATATTCCAAAATGCAGCTAGTAATTTTACGATATTTTATTTGCAATTTTAAAATTAAATGGTATTTTTTCGTAGTATTTTTCTCCTTAAAGTGGCAGCAACACTGGCCATTTTGGCCTCCATGTGTGTCCCGTCGTTAGCATTGGAGGTCACGTGATCTGCCAATCTAATACTTTAACTATGATATCTATGGTTTTTCCCCAGTGATATTTCCGGGCTGGAATGTTCAGTAGTAAAGTGCCAATGAGATTAAAAGTAACGTAAACCCATCAATTTAATCGGCATTAACCAACTTTGTAAATTGCTTGTAAAATTGCTACCCTGTATTAATAACGCATATAATATCAACATTCTTGTTCATTTCTTTTTCAGTACAATGATGCAGACTCCGTCACAATCGAAGGTTTTTTCATCCATTACCGAGCAACCCACACTGCTGGCAAGTACTTGAAAGTGACAGTGCTGGGTTCGAACACCAGATCTCACATCATTTCTCATCTGTTGCCGGACACAGGCTACGACATAAAGATGCAGTGCTTCAACATTGCTGGGACATCTGACTTCTCGAATATATACACGAGCAAAACAAAAAGTATGCTTATAGATTTTGTTCGAATAAAACTCTGGAAATAAACTCATAAGTACTCTGGATTTTGAAATGCATAAAAAAAACTCAAAAGAAAATGAGTCAAATAATCTAAAAAACATAATTCAATGATTGCGCTAAAGCTGCAAATCATATAAAATATGTAGCAATACAAAAAAAAACCAAGCTACAACAAACACTCTGCTCATACTACTTCGTCGGGGACAGAGCATGAACAGGGCCAGATTTCTAAGTAGGCTGTAGCCTAGAGCGGCGAATTTTACTACCAATTAAAGCGGCATTTGGCATAAAAAATTATTATAAAGATCCGAATATTTTTAAGAAAGAAAACAATTTACATTAACGTGTAAACAGTAAATGTATATATAGTACTAATATTTCGCAGCAAACATAGTCGCTGCAAGGGCAATTGCACCCCCTCCTCCCGGATTTCAAAGTTGAAAGAAAAATAGTAGAGCAGTTTAAAAAATAAGCCTATATCGCTTTTGATTTATTGTGTAATGGTACACAGATGATTGTAATATGTGTATATATTTTAAACTGCACATATAACACCCTATTTTGCAGCTAACCAGCTACCTTTCCCTGAAGGGGGAGAATATTGTGACAGGTGCGGCAAATCAATCATAGCCTACAAGCGGCAAATCTTTAAATCCGGCCCTGAGCATGAACAGAGGGGGTGTTTCTGTTTGCGGTAAATCGTAAGATCAAATACCACAACTGTCCCCAACACCCAGCAATGAAAGAAAGAAAGAGGAGCCAAAAGACTATGCCATGAACCAAGAAAATGAAACAAAATGAGCCATAAGCTCAATATAAACAACACCTGAATCAAAAGTGAAAGTGGAAGTATATGTTCAGATCAAATTACGTTGACGGTTAATGAAACTACAGGATATTCAAGAATACTAGGCAAGACGTTTTATAAAAGTATCCACTGCATCTGAATATTTTGATGGAAAACAGTTTTGACTAAGAATAGCTTTGAAATGTGAAAAAGCAATTTTAAGATCAGTATCATTATTACAAATGCTATTTATTCTATAAGGTTGCATAAAAAAAGATGTTGAAAATTTTGGAATTAAGATTGCTGAAAAAATGAGTAAGACACTTTACAGTAAATTGGAAATCCCTTGTGTGGCTTATCATATTATCCGATGTTTGTGTAGCTATTGTCAATTTTGATGTCCAAATCAAGATAGTTGGCATTGGTATCAGTGTCTTTAGGATAAATTTTATAGACGAAGTTGAAATTATTAAAAAGTTGCCTGGTGTGGATAAGGGTTTTGGACATGTTGTCACAGGTGATATGAATATTATCAAGGATACAGGGATCAGAAATCTGTTAAGTTTGGACACAAAGTTTAGATGCAGAAAAAAAAGCATTTCAAAGCTATTCTTAGTCAAAACTGTTTTCCATAAAAATATTCAAATGCAGTGAATGTTTTTATGAGACGCCTTGCCTAGTATTCTTTGATATCCAGTATTTTCGTTAACCGTCAACGTAATTTGATCTGAACATATACTTCCACTTTCACTTTTGATTCAGGTGTTTATATTGAGCTTACGGCTCATTTTGTTTCATTTTCTTGGTTCGTTTTATATTCTTTAGAGCTCCTCTTTCTTTCTTTGCTGGGTGTTGGGGACAGTTGTGGTATTTGATGTTATGATTTACCACAAACAGAAACTCCCCCTCTGTTCATGCAGCTCTGTCCCCCCTGACGGAGTAGTAAAAGCAGAGTGTTTGTTGTAGTTTTTTTTTTTTTTTCATTTATTGTACTGGATTTTGAAAGATATGATTAGATTCTTTTTAAACTCTGTCAGATCAGTGTTATGAAATAATTATAGTGTTATGAGTTAATTAAGTATCCGACTATGTAAAATCGTTATCTTGAATGAGATTTTCAAAGACGATTTTTTGGTCACTTTAATTACTAATGGCTTTCCAAAACAGCTTTATTTTGGATTCTACAACTTACTTTGCCAATGTAACAAGTTATGTTGAAGTTTTCTTAAAAAATGAAGTTTTCATAATTACCACAATAACAGTCCTAGACCAAAATGTTTTCATAGTAAGGTCTACAATTTTCTGTGACGGTTTCGTATATTAGTGTCTCTGCTTTGAACTAAATAAAGGTCTATGTTAAATATATTTTTTAAAACTGAGTGATTATTTGATGCCATCTTTATTTAAATTTTTTTCCTTTAAAATATGATATTAAAGTCTCGTTTAACTGTATCTTCGTGATCATTGGAGATACATGAAAACTTAATAGCTAAAAGCACAGTATATTATGTTTATTGACTTAAAAAGATTTATAAATATATATTAGTATTTTTTTTCTAGAGCTTTTACGCACATAAAAATAGACAAACATAAACATAGCATGAAGAAATTGAGAAATTTTATTTAAAATGTCTAACTTTCTTTAAAATTTAACTGTATAATTAGTTTGTGATTGTTTTAATAAGTTGACAATAAAGTTTTAAAATGTATATTATTATACATATTTTTGAGCTCTTTAGATACATGTACTCATAGTTTACCTTTGTAGAATTCACTTCATAACATCATTTAAATTTTTTTCTCAATACTAACTTTCCTATTATTAAAAACTAGAATGGTCAAGCTTTAAAAAAAAAAACGATACTCAAGCGGCTCATTTATGAATTGTATAAAAAGTTACATTGCAAATAGGTCAAGCACAATTTTGGTGGTACAGTAAAAGCCCGTTTATCCGGCTCTCGATTAACCGGAAAGCTCAAATATCCGGAAAATTTCAAATTCCGATTTGGCGACGGAATTTAGCGATAAAATTGAATATTTTTTGCCAAAATTGCGATTTCTCGCCAAAAACGTTTCAGATTTTTTTTTCCAAGAAAACATTTCGTTTGGTGACAACATTTGGCGCAAAAAGTGTTTTTGGTTTACATTTTAAAATATCCTACTGGTTTTAGACCATGGGTTGGACGATTTATGTATTTAGATTTTTAGCATTTGAAAGTAACGATTGATTTTTTTCTTAATTAATAAATATATTAATATTTTTTAATCAAAATATTGTAGTCTATTATATATTAATATAAATGCAACATCGCCTATTTGCATATAAGATGCAGCCATTATCTCGTATTTTCCGAAAAAATCGGCATTTTTGGTAACCCTATTTGGCGACTTCCGATTAACCGGAAAATTCGATTATCCGGAAGAGTCGATTTCCCTAGCATTCCGGATAAACGGGAGTTTACTGTATTGCAAAAACATTTTTTAGCTAAAAATTTAAGACATTTGCATTAACCGGTTGCTAACTATTCCGAGTTTACTTAGCTTGTGATAAAGCTACCTTATACCACTTTGCACTTCACAGCTATGAGCAATTGAGTGTAAAATATACTATTTATGAGAAATAGATATTTTTTGTGCCTGTCATTTTACCTATTCTTTTCATCCTATAGTTTATAGTCTTGTTCAAATTTGCTGGTTAATTGCGATTGATCTAACATTGTATTAGTTTTTAAAAGTTTGCTTTCAGTTAGTTTTTATTACCGTCGCACAAGATCTACCTAAAAGCATAGCTAGGACCTAACACTAATCAATATTAAGACAGTTGCCTCAGAAAACCCATTATTCACATAGCTTCCAAAAATGTGTTGAAAAATTACGAAGAATGTATTCATTTAAAAAAAAAAACTTAAATATGTTTCATATCAGCCAAGGATATATTTCATTATCTTTGGTAATGGTTGCTTATTTTTAATCTCTTTACGACCTTTTTCTAACACAACCATACGTAAAAACACATCCATGTGTCTCATATATTTGAACAATGGTAAGTTTATAATATAAATTGTAAATTTACAATATAATTTTTTTAAAAATATAATTTATAAAGATTGAATGAATTGAAAAATAAGAAAAACATTGAAGAATTTTTTTTTGTTCAATTTTTTAAATAAAACTAGTATATCACTGAAATAAAAATTTTAGTTTAGATATTAGGTTTTCTAATTTTGCACAACTAAACAAATATACTCATCTAACTAATGTAGTAATATATTGTTTATACGATGCAAGGCACAAAACCAGAAAAGTAAAATTCTTCAAAGATTTTAAACAAGTAGGTTTGTAACAGAATCTGTCACTTAACCCGCTTCCACACAACAGTTATGTTTAACAGGTAAAAAGGTGCCAAACGCAACATTAATTCTATATTAAACATTTACATGCTAAATTTGACTAGTTTCATTTATTTTATTTTGAAAATTCGATAATTATTACTTATTGTTTGTGAAAATTAATTTATATTTCAAAGAAGAAATATGTTAATGTAATATTCCTCGCTTTTAAATAGAATGAAAACATTTCATATCAACATACAAAGAACCCATAGTGAAATATATTTGACGTCATTTCAAACTGATCGATGTCTCAAAAATATATTTATTATAATTTTTTGTCTAAAAGAATTAAAGTTTTTTGAGCGATTGTTGTGAATGGCAATGGTGATTTAATTCTAATAAAAATGGCTTCCTATGCTTTTTAAATGAGCATTAAATTTTGCAGTTTTTTAAATAATTGAAGTACTTCGAATTCTTTTCTGAAATTTTCAATGTATTCTAATTTCGTTGCGCTGAATTTTTTGACGTATCACACTTGTCCTTAGCATTTGTAGTTTGGGCTATGAAAGTGGGTGACAGACAGACGGACTGAACGATTATAATACCTTCCACTTTTTACGTTATAAACGTACTGTGGAAGCTTAAACTTGGATAGACTGCATTCATCCACCTAAAGGAAAACCCACATCACTCCCATGTCACGTCGGCTTTTACGATGCTATTTCTCTCGGTTTTGACTAGCTCTAGAACAAGTTTTTGTCACGAACCAAAAAAGAAACTGCTCGTTTTCTTTTTATTTCCGATAACCGAAAAAAATCTAGGATTTTTCTAATTCTGCTCTGAAGTCTTTACGGGGTCTAAAGTGACTTGTAAGCATAAAATTTTTCAAAAAATAGGTAAGGGGGATAGTCAAAAGAGTTATAAGGTAGATGGTAAGGTAGCTAGGATTTGGCGGAAATTACGAAATTAGGGATGGTAAAAAAATTATAAAGTAGAATATCTAGAAGAAATAATTAGGAATATAAGGAAAGGTAGGGAATAGGTTAGTGGAATTAGGTAAAAGAGTAGAGGATAGGTAAGGAATAAGTTTATATAATGTAAAAATGGACTGTTTATCACAAAACACTGACAGCTTGTTTGTTCATTCATGACACACAAAAAAATGTATTTTTACAGCTCAAAACCTAAAATTCCACAAAATTGACGTACCCCTCCAGCAAATATTAAGCTTTACATTTTTTCAAAAGTCCTTGCAAAACATACTTTTTAATGTATAATTTTTTTGAAAAATCTGTTAATATATGTGTGTGATTTTGCTCAGGAGTGAAAAGGTTACATTTTATTCCTATTCCTTAAATAGTGTTCGACATGCATTGAACATAAATTTATTTATTTAGAACAAACACACACTACAGATAAGAATCCAATTACAGTGATGCAAAGAAAAAACATGAAAATAAAACCGCGAACACACACTAAAAAATACTATAAAAAGACATATTAAAAATATCCAGATCATTGGAGAACTTATTGTATAATTTATAAAATTTATATAAATAAAAATTTGCAATGACATTTGATTTTGTAATAACGTTAACAAATAAACGATGGTTTCTTAAAAATCTACATGGAACAGCAAACTGAACAGAGTTAAGAATATCAACGCAATCTCTATTTCATAATTTAAAACTTTATAAAAGAACAAAACACATAAAAGATCACGTGGAGATTAAAGGGTTGGTACATCGAAAGTATCCCTCAAGTAGGTAGATGATATGAATTGAAAACTCGTATGCATGGGTGTGATAATACTTAAAATATAAATAACGAAGGCATTTTGAATTTGTTCAAGAATCGAACTTTTATTGTTATAGTAAGGATCCCTAATTATTGAACAATAGTCTAAATTTGAGCGGATTAAGCTAAAATATAAAATGTCTCTCATTTCAGTTTCCGAAGTGATGACAAACGCCCGCAATCGCAACAGCAAATCTCACCAAGAGGAAGATGATATGGTCATGTCCAACTTGGAAAATGATTCTTCCACCGCCGCAGGCAACAGTAACTCGCTGTTTATCATTGTCGGGGGTGTCGTTGGAGTGCTGCTCATTTGTTCTGTTTGTTGCGTGTGCTTGTTTATCAGGCAGCGAAAGAGCAGGAGGCCACATCATGGTAAGATTGTAGTTATCAATTTTGAGTGGCATGGGTCAGGAATAATCCACAGATTTTTTAGATGATTTTTTATCTTATCAGATTTAATGTGCACAGTATATGACATTAATGGCAATAGGATAAAGGGATCCGAAATAAACCTGCTTAAAAGAAATGCCTGTGATGGCGTAAAAATGTAACTAGAAACAAAAATAATCTATTTTTTCATTCAATGTTTCTTGAATTACATACTACAGCTTCAAGTGCTTTTATTCATGAAAATATCATGAGTTACTTTGATTTTTGATTAGCTGCGTTAGATTAGCTTCATTAGCTGTTCTTAGTTGTTTCGATTACTGGTAGTGAAAAGAGCAAATCGATCAGTTTTTTTTTTTTGCTATTATTGCACATAGTTATACTACGCTACTACTAGCTTAGCATACTACAGCTTCAAGATGCTTTTATTCATGAAAATATCATGAGTTACTTTGATTTTTGATTAGCTGCGTTAGATTAGCTTCATTAGCTGTTCTTAGTTGTTTCGATTAGCTGGTAGTGAAAAGAGCAAATCGATCAGGTTTTTTTTGTTGCTATTATTGCACATAGTTATACTACAGCTACTACTAGCTTAGCATACTACAGCTTCAAGATGCTTTTATTCATGAAAATATCATGAGTTACTTTGATTTTTGATTAGCTGCGTTAGATTAGCTTCATTAGCTGTTCTTAGTTGTTTCGATTAGCTGGTAGTGAAAAGAGCAAATCGATCAGGGTTTTTTTTTTGCTATTATTGCACATAGTTATACTACAGCTACTACTAGCTTAGCATACTACAGCTTCAAGATGCTTTTATTCATGAAAATATCATGAGTTACTTTGATTTTTGATTAGCTGCGTTAGATTAGCTTCATTAGCTGTTCTTAGTTGTTTCGATTAGCTGGTAGTGAAAAGAGCAAATCGATCAGGTTTTTTTTTTGCTATTATTGCACATAGTTATACTACAGCTACTACTAGCTTAGCATACTACAGCTTCAAGATGCTTTTATTCATGAAAATATCATGAGTTACTTTGATTTTTGATTAGCTGCGTTAGATTAGCTTCATTAGCTGTTCTTAGTTGTTTCGATTAGCTGGTAGTGAAAAGAGCAAATCGATCAGGGTTTTTTTTTTGCTATTATTGCACATAGTTATACTACAGCTACTACTAGCTTAGCATACTACAGCTTCAAGATGCTTTTATTCATGAAAATATCATGAGTTACTTTGATTTTTGATTAGCTGCGTTAGATTAGCTTCATTAGCTGTTCTTAGTTGTTTCGATTAGCTGGTAGTGAAAAGAGCAAATCGATCAGGGTTTTTTTTTTGCTATTATTGCACATAGTTATACTACAGCTACTACTAGCTTAGCATACTACAGCTTCAAGATGCTTTTATTCATGAAAATATCATGAGTTACTTTGATTTTTGATTAGCTGCGTTAGATTAGCTTCATTAGCTGTTCTTAGTTGTTTCGATTAGCTGGTAGTGAAAAGAGCAAATCGATCAGGGTTTTTTTTTTTTGCTATTATTGCACATAGTTATACTACAGCTACTACTAGCTTAGCATACTACAGCTTCAAGATGCTTTTATTCATGAAAATATCATGAGTTTCTTTGATTTTTGATTAGCTGCGTTAGATTAGCTTCATTAGCTGTTCTTAGTTGTTTCGATTAGCTGGTAGTGAAAATAGCAAATCGATCAGGGTTTTTTTTTTTGCTATTATTGCACATAGTTATACTACAGCTACTACTAGCTTAGCATACTACAGCTTCAAGATGCTTTTATTCATGAAAATATCATGAGTTACTTTGATTTTTGATTAGCTGCGTTAGATTAGCTTCATTAGCTGTTCTTAGTTGTTTCGATTAGCTGGTAGTGAAAAGAGCAAATCGATCAGGTTTTTTTTTTTGCTATTATTGCACATAGTTATACTACAGCTACTACTAGCTTAGCATACTACAGCTTCAAGATGCTTTTATTCATGAAAATATCATGAGTTACTTTGATTTTTGATTAGCTGCGTTAGATTAGCTTCATTAGCTGTTCTTAGTTGTTTCGATTAGCTGGTAGTGAAAAGAGCAAATCGATCAGGTTTTTTTTTTTTGCTATTATTGCACATAGTTATACTACAGCTACTACTAGCTTAGCATACTACAGCTTCAAGATGCTTTTATTCATGAAAATATCATGAGTTACTTTGATTTTTGATTAGCTGCGTTAGATTAGCTTCATTAGCTGTTCTTAGTTGTTTCGATTAGCTGGTAGTGAAAAGAGCAAATCGATCAGGTTTTTTTTTTTGCTATTATTGCACATAGTTATACTACAGCTACTACTAGCTTAGCATACTACAGCTTCAAGATGCTTTTATTCATGAAAATATCATGAGTTACTTTGATTTTTGATTAGCTGCGTTAGATTAGCTTCATTAGCTGTTTTTAGTTGTTTCGATTAGCTGGTAGTGAAAAGAGCAAATCGATCAGGTTTTTTTTTGTTGCTATTATTGCACATAGTTGAATCATACTTGTATTTTCTTTGATAGAACTTGTTTAAATAGTTACCCACTTTATATCTAAAAAAAGGATCCTGATATTTTAAGAGCTGGTCCCTTCTATCTTTTGTAACTTTATTTTTAGATTGAAGCATTATATAACAATATAAATTACCAATTTATTTACAAAAAAGTTCCATTATTAATTCTAAGAATAATTTAGAATCTATTTATATTTTCAGATCATGTAAGTGAGCGAGAAAACCACCATAAAACAGGAAATGGACATATTTCTTCCAACGGCTATATTCCTGTTGCCAATAAAATAAATATAAATGTTAACCCATTATCTCATCTCAACATAAGTACAGAAAAAATGGAAGAGGTAAGTAAATTACATTTATTTCAATATATGTTTTTTTGTCTTAATATCAATGCTTTAATTTTTTCTCTCAATAACTTTATCTTTTTTTTCATCCATAACTTGCATAATTTCTTTCTTTTTTTTTATTATTTTTTGTTATTTACTAATTGATGTATTTTCAAACCTGAGCATATACATATATTAACCATTAAAATTTGTTAATTGCTAATATAAGAGAATCAATTATTAGTATTGCAGTACTAAATTTTTTTTGTAATTAATAGGCAGAATTACAGCTGTATCATTTGTAATATTCAGTACTATCTTCCAGAGTTTTATGTGGCTAAAAAAACTGTTTAAATCGTCTATAAAATGCAAATTTTGAAGTCAATGTATAGATATTTATTATAGTTCTTCGGATTACAACCCAAGCTTAAAAAAAAAAACTTTTTTTCCCTATACCCTCGTGTGTTTTTCCATGAAACTGTGAGTGTGTTGCCATAAACCTAGCTTGTGTGAGGCTCTGCTAAGGTTAATCACAATTGAAGAGTACAGGGGAAGAACCGCTTGATTTATTAGGAGTGGTTCCATAATTGTGTCTGCTTGGCGGACATTGGCGACAAGAAACCGGCTTCTCTTTCTTTCTTCTTCGCTTGGTCCAAGCGTCGGAATCGTGTACCGCATGAATTAACATATTTGCTAGTTATATTTGCTAGGGTTGCAGTGAGAGAAGAAGCACAAGAAAGTGAGAAACTGGTTTCCTTACACCAGTTTAGGCGATTACTCGCTTTCATCGCCAAAGAGGCCTGATGAGGAAAGTTTTCTACGAAATTAAGCGGTTTTTCCCCTGTACTCTTCAATTACTTTCTACCCAGACCAAATCTAAGTAGGGTGGGAAAAAAACCCAGCCCTGCACACTTCATTTCCTAGAAAAACACACCAGGGGGTAGGGGAAGAAATTGATTTGGAATCTTGATTTGTAATCAGGAAGACTATAGGCGAGGGGTGGCTAAAATATATTACATTTTAATCCATATCTGTTTTGTAAGATGTTAAAAAAAGGGCTAATAACCGCTTAGTTTCAGATGCAAGACATTGTTTCGAATAACAATGAAATAATCCGTCTCCAAACCTTCAGTGCCAACACAGTTCCTCACGAAGAGCCCCTATTAACAGGTAAGATGTTTATGTGATGATGATTTTGAGTTGACTGAATTCCTTATATTAATTCAAAAAAAAAAAAAAATCAAGCACTGTAATACTTATTGTTAAATGATCACTGACAACTGTTGTTAGCTTCACTTGTTAATTTATTATCACTAAGTTGTTATTAATTCCATGGTTCATACACTCAAAAGGAAAAAAAAATCAAGCACTGTAATACTTATTGTTAAATGATCACTGACAACTGTTGTTAGCTTCACTTGTTAATTTATTATCACTAAGTTGTTATTAATTCCATGGTTCATACACTCAAAAGGGAAAAAAAATCAAGCACTGTAATACTTATTGTTAAATGATCACTGACAACTGTTGTTAGCTTCACTTGTTAATTTATTATCACTAAGTTGTTATTAATTCCATGGTTCATACACTCAAAAGGGAAAAAAAATCAAGCACTGTAATACTTATTGTTAAATGATCACTGACAACTGTTGTTAGCTTCACTTGTTAATTTATTATCACTAAGTTGTTATTAATTCCATGGTTATACTGTTTATACTCGTGTATAAGCTGAGGGGCGTTGCTTTAGTTTTGGCTGCACCAACATTTTTGACCACGGGCCGCCATTGGTGGGCACATTCCTTACTTAAGAGGGATTGTGTAATACTTATTGTTAAATGATCACTGACAACTGTTGTTAGCTTCACTTGTTAATTTATTATCACTAAGTTGTTATTAATTCCATGGTTATACCTGTTTATACTAGTGTATAAGCTGAGGCGTTGTTTAGTTTTGGCTGCACCAACATTTTTGACCACAGGCCGCCATTGGTGGGCCATTCCTTACTTAAGAGGGATTGTGTAATACTTATTGTTAAATGATCACTGACAACTGTTGTTAGCTTCACTTGTTAATTTATTATCACTAAGTTGTTATTAATTCCATGGTTATACTGTTTATACTCGTGTATAAGCTGAGGGGCGTTGCTTTAGTTTTGGCTGCACCAACATTTTTGACCACGGGCCGCCATTGGTGGGCACATTCCTTCCTTAAGAGGGATTGTCAGTCCCATAGAGCTAGTGCATTAGTTTTGGAATCAATCGAAATGAAACGAATTTGAGACGAAAATTTTATCCAGTTATTTTACTGTATATATTTGAAGTTTTAAAATACTCAAAATATACAGCAGATAGCGACACTATTTTAAAACTTCATCAATTCATAATTAAACAACCGGATGTTATTTTCTTTTCAATTTTTTTTGTTTTAAATTGATGTTATGATGATTCCCATACCTGGGTGAAAATGCGATAACATGGCAAAGCAATTCTCTTGTACAAGTTGTGATTCCAAAACTAATGCATTAGCTCTATGGGACTGACTGTCCCTCTTAATTTTAAGCACTGTTAATATTTTAAATAATTTATATGATACCACCTTAAAATTTCAATCCTAAAGTATTTGTATAATAAACAAAATTATAAAAAAAAAATAATAAAAAAGTAGACATTTACAAGATTTGACTTACAGGGACTGAAAGGGAATCATCTATGAATGAAAATGGAAAAGCATCATCTGTGATATCTCAAAGTAAGTTAATGCCACATAATACTGTGTGTAATATAAACGTAAAAATGTCACTTTCAAATGAATATCTTTAAAAAGAAAATTAGAATTTAAGTAGTAATACAAATAATATACAGGGTGTCCGTAAAAGAATGTCCGAGTTTTAATGGCATATTACAGGAGTTTATTTTATACAAAATATAACAAATCATACATGATATTAAAGGGAAACTAATCTAGTTTTTCCTATAAGTGCTCAATGTGTGCGCCTTTAGTGATACGGCACACATCCAAACGAAAATGCAATTCTTCCCATACTGTCGGCAGCAAGTCCGGAGTAATGGAAGCAACAGCCTGTGCAATTCTACCTTTCAAGGTAGGTAAATCGTGGGGTAGGGGTGGAACGTAGACCCGATCTTTTACGAAGCCCCAAAGGAAGAAATCACAAGGCGTGATTACAGGTGAACGAGGCGGCCAGGGTAACAGAACTCGGACACTCTTTTACGGACACCCTGTATATAAATTCAAGTCTTTTAGGACTCAATCAATTGGTATATAGTTTTGAGTCATAAAACCAACTGCCTTTGCTTACAAAATTTGAAGTAACAAATCATTTAAATATCATAAACATTGTAGCATTATATTTTAACTTAGATTTATCTACTTCAAAACACCTCAAAATGAAACATAATGACCAAATAAACTTTTTTTAATGTTTTTAGGGATTCCCTATAATTCTAAAAAAAAAAGTCTTAGTGTTTATGTTCCTAATTTAGGTCCTTATTTTTTAATCATTGCAAATTTAATATTGCTTATGCAACAAAATGTAGATTTCTAAATCCTGTCTCTGTTTTTCATTCGAAACTTTTTAAGTAAATTCAGTTTAATCTTAGTGTATTCATGACTGTAACCTAAATGCTTTCTATGTTTATAAGTAGCTCAAGTGTAATCTATTTAATTTTTCTAATATTGAACCAGAAACATAATATTTTTTTAAAACTTTACTTTTAACGATTCTTAATTTTTATGAAGTTACATGTCATGTAATTTAATTATCCGTAACATACTATTTTTAATATTTTCAGGTAATAGCGATTCCTCCAGTGATCTTCCTACAGACCTGTAACACTAATGCTTCCTATTTTTAATTCAATCGACAGAGAGTTTGATGTCCTAACTCAAGTGTGCCCGATTCTTCTAATGAGAACATTTAGACAGTCATGTGGAAGACAGATCTTGTATGTGTGTTATTAGTGTGGAAATGAGAAGCTGGCTGCCAAAATCTTCTTAGCAATTTAGTTTTCCCCAGTGCCATCGTTTTTCTAGATAGATCTTTCTATGGGCTATTGACGAGGATGAAAATATACTGAGAGAAGCTATTATAGTTCTTTTGATCACAACGAAATCTTCGAAAGCACTATCTTCTTTTACTCCCTAGAGTGGTTTACACAGGAAACAGTGGGAGCGTTGCTGTTCTAAACCTACCTCAGGGTGGTAACAGAACCTGGAAATCTGGGAATTCTCGGGGAACTTTTTAATTGTGGAAATATCAGGGAATTTTTCAAATTTCGCTAAATATCAGGGCATTTTTCCATTTCGGATTATTTAAGCAGTAGGTTTAAGTTGTTCTTGCGATCATCACTATACTAGGGGATACTTCTTGATCAAAAGAAAATATTCTGGTTGGTCGGGTTGGCCTGTACCAGAGCTACAAAAGTAAACTCAACTCTCTTCCTACCATTGCAGAGGAAAAAAACTGTCAATTATTATCAAACGTCAAATATGCTCCAAAGTCCCAACGCTGTGTACGATGTCGCCCTTAACGGTTGCGTTGGGTGTCGGCTCGTTTTATTGACTGTCGTTCTACATTGCGACGCCCGTCACCAATAGCCCTCGTGTAGCTCTAGTATGACGATAATTCAAACTAAACTAAACAAAAAGTAATTGTATAATCAGGGAATTTTTTATGAAAGTATCAGGGAACTTTTTTTTTAAGGATTTTGTTACCACCCTGTACCTTGTTCGAGGCTGCAATTTCTTTCTAAGACCATGTAAGGTGGGGAAAAAACAGCGATGCTCATATAGTTTTCTTAGAAAACCACTCAAGGGGGGGGGTAGGGGAAGAAAGTACTTTGGGAGCTTGCATTGTAATCAGAAGGAATATAGTTATGGTGTAAACTACTGGCACATTGTAAAAATGTATTATAAACCACTGTATCGAAATTAGTTGGCCCAGAAATCTGAGGCTGTTATATCATTGATTGGCGAAACCATCAATATACACTTGTTATAGTTTAATCGTTAAATGTGAAAATAGGTCCTGTCAGCATGAAGATTTTCTTAATTGCTTTTTTTACATTTTACAATCAGCAATCCAGTTGGTAGCTATTTGTTTTCTCAAACTAAATCAGAGAGGTAGGAAGGAGGTGTAGAGAGGTCCACCAGTTGAGAGAAATTGAAGCAGGGCTGTCAGGTTTTTTGAGCTATACTGCGCATAACATACTGGCACCGATGTATCCCAAGATGCACTGCTCTAGCCTCCTTCATTTGTGCGCTACTGCGCATATACAAGGACCTCTCTATTCTCCTTCCTAGCTCTATGAACTAAATCTAAAAAACAAAACAGGCGGATATGTTCAATCAATTTTACTCTTCCAACCAATTTAAGAATGCATAGAAAGTCCAATATATGGTAAAGTAGCGAGTCTACATAGCAAGTGGAATTGGCACTGGTAAGACTTCGAAATTGAATATCTTATTTTATGTTTCCATTTCCACACTACACTAATGTTATAGTCCTTCTGACTACAACTTACGCTTCGAAAGCACTTTCTTCCCCTGCGTTTGGTTTTCCAGGAAACTGTGCGAGCGTCACTGTTTCCGTTTTTCCTCCACTGTACTCGGGTTTGGAAGACAATTTGAAAAGATTAGTGGAAGAACGTGCTAAGTGACAAAAAAGTGAAGTTCATTTGAAAGTTAGAGAGCTCTTAGTCGTTTTTTAAATGAATTTTTAAAAACTACTGTGAAATTTAGGCGTTGCATGCTCGAATATACAGTCCTTGAAAATGGAGAAATACATCCTTGAAAAGTCCTTAAATAGTCCTTGATTTTTTTTTACCAAAAAATGTGGCAAAAGTTAGTAACGTGTTCATTGATTCAAAAATCGCAATATTTTCAAAAATGTCATTTAGCACGTTCTTCCACTAACTCTACAATTGTGATTATTCTCACAGTAGAGCCTCCAAAGGTTTTTAGCAGCGCTCAAGATCGAGAGGGTAGGGGAAGAAAGAGCTTTCGAAGCTTGCTTTGTAATCAGGACTGATGAGTATGAGCCTTCTGTAAATGATGCATACAGAAGCTGGCAGCTCAAGCGCTTGTAAATACTGTAATCTGTGAAGCCTTTCATTTGTAAATAATTCTTACGATTGTCAGTTTTGCTGTGCTACTTAATATTTTAGGGTAGAATAATTTATTATTTGTTTTTTTTACAGTAATTTTTGTTACTGTTCATTGAAATTGTGTTTGTTGATTTTATAGATACGAAAAGAGAAGTCATAAGTAATGTTTTTTTTTTACTTAAACAAATCTCAAAAAGGCATTTATTTTGTTATAAAGTTGTTTGTAAATATTACTCAGGAATTACAAATGGCCCAAAATTTGTATTGTCTGGATATATACTTTTAAAAAATAGAATGTGCAGAAAAATTTAATCGTGCAAATTTATAATGAAAAAAAATTAGTTCTTTGGTTTCAGGAAAATTTTATTTAATTTAAGATTTATAAATTAGTTTTTTTATAAGAATTAATTTATATTAACACTGTATA
This sequence comes from Oedothorax gibbosus, assembly GCA_019343175.1. NCBI lineage: Eukaryota > Metazoa > Arthropoda > Arachnida > Araneae > Linyphiidae > Oedothorax > Oedothorax gibbosus. The sequence goes on along the minus strand of JAFNEN010000716.1, from coordinate 16,335 downwards.
TACAAATTTTTCTATAATAAAGCTCATTAGGCATCTTTAAAAAAAAAATGTGAGGTATTTTTAGATAAACCTATTCAAGATACACATTTTTTTTTTATTTTCAATTACAAGTAATGTTTAGATTTGGTTTCATCTAATATTCAGGAAATGAGCTTAAATTTAATTATTAAGCATTTCGAAATCTTTTTGTATGCATTATTTTGCACTTGCTGTAGATTTTACTCCTACATGTTCATAAAGATTTTTATATAAATTAAAACTTCTTTTTGAACTTTTCATTTGTATTACCACGTTATTATTGAAATTTAAATATTTGTTACTGTTACATTCAAAGTATTTAAATTTCCTTTAAAAAAACGTTACATCAAATTGACACATAGCAAATTATATTTTAAATCTACAATCGTATCAATTTTACTGCATGAATTATTTGTTTTTTTATGTAAAAATTTGTGCCAAATGCTCTTTTAATGCACAATTGGTTATTTAATGTAACTAAAGATAATTATTGGCATCAATATAATTGTTATAAAAAAGTGTTCCCACACTTTATAGGTAATCTCAATGCGTGAATGCTGAAGTGCTACTTTTACAAATGCTTAAGACTTGTTAAGCTTTTATCTATGAGATTTTAGCGTCGATCGCACAATGTGTTTTATTGATTTGTATATAGTTTAAATAACATGTTTTCTTAGCAACTTGTTTTTACATTCTGAGGGATAAGCAAATTGGCACAGGTGTAAACTTGTTTTCACAGCATGAGTTTAAAATTTTAACTGAAAATTTAGTTTCTTTACATGTTAAAAGAATTTATTTCTATTGTAGATTATAACTTCTTCATACTTTAAATTTTAAAATTTATCTAACTTTAAAAAATATATTTCTTAAAAAAAATAACGTGTTGCTGGAAAACTGGACATTCAAGTGATGGGTTTACACTTATGTATCCTTCAGAAGGTGAAAGAAAATCGATATAAATTGACTGATATTATAAAATGATATAAAAGGTTACAGAATAAATGTCTATTAAAAATGTAATTAAAATGTCAACTAATTTTTATGTAGAACAAAACACGAATGAGCTAAACAATGCTGTTTTAATTTTAACATTTTGCATCCAAATCCTATTAATTTTATACATTTATTAACACTATTAGTTATTTTTTTTCCCTTAAGAATGCTCTGTTGATCCCATTGCCTTTTCCTGTTTATGTTAGGTTAAGTTATGTGGTAGTCAATGGTGTTTTTCTATGTACAAATAAGACAATCTATTTTTGTAAATAAATCTTTGGTATTTGAAACTATGTTTTGGTGTTGATAATTTTTAATGCACATACTATCATATTAATTAAGTTTGAAGAACCTATTAATTACAGATTAATTTAATTGAATGACAAAATTTGTAAATTTTAATTTAAAGCAGTTAATAATTATCTTTTTTCAAATCATATACTGGATATTCAAGTGTCCCTGGACAAATTATTAGACGCACTGTATTTTTTTAGTAATTATGAAAATATACCAAAGAATGCCATATCATTAAAAAAGATGTCGATATATGTATTAAGTATAGCAGATAGTATTTTCTATTCAAAAGCTTAAGTTTAAGAACACAAATGTCCTTCTAAAGGTATTTTGTTCATCATCGATTGATACATGAAATCTTGCAGTGCGTCTAATAATTTGTCCAGGGACTGTAGTTGTGGATATGAAAATACGATTAATCTCGGTTATAGTCAAATTCAAGGGACCACATTGGTTATAATGTTAAAAGAGTGACATTATAAATTAAATTGAATTTTAAAGACTTAAAAGGATTAGATGTTTCAATTAGAGTTTGGTTTCATGTCCTGTTAACAATTGAATTATGTTTTAAATTTACCCACACATTAAAAATATTTACAATTGACTGCTGTTATTATTCCGGCATTTACAGTAACCTAAAATTTACCAAATCCCCTTTTTATTTGCGGTACAATTATTAAGATTAGAACTTAAGTGGTTAATAAATGGGAAGTTATATTTCTCAATTCAATTATGATACATCATTTTAAACAATAAAAAAACATACAAGGTAGGGGGAACCAGGGACACATGACCCAACTTGTAGTTTTTGGCTTGTAACTTTTAAAAAACACTATTTATGGATGTGCAAATGCAGTCAATTTATACTTTAATAAGTAATACACAATATATATTAGTGTTTTTCTGAAGTATTAACTGCAATATTAGTAAAATATAAATTATTTAAAACTAGTTTTGGGTCATGTATCCCAATACATAGGGATACATGACCCATCCATTAGGGATACATGACCCAACCCCAAGACTTAAAATTATCAAAATACTTTTACCTAATAACAAAACTAACATCATATTATAAAGTTTAAATAGATTTTATAGTTTTTTAAGACAAAATTATTACTTCTTATTTTTATCACATTAATTATGCTTATATTAACAAACTTATCAAATTTAAACGTAAAATCTTGTCTAAATACAAAACTGGGGATTCTTTTATTTTGCAGAGAAAACACAGATGGTTGAAGAATCGCTTCTATTTGATCAATATCACAACTTAGGATGTATTATCCACATTTCAGGCCATTTAAAACATTTTCCATCGATTCTTTCCGCATACGGAATTGTAAGCTAATTAAAAAAATCTCTTGTACTCTCCCAACAAATCTTGTATTCCGTAAAGAACCCAGTCATTTACTTTTGGGTCTCCCGTTATCAAAAAAAAAATTTACTTGTCTACTTTTGTTACTTTTGTTGTGTTTACTCGGGTCAAGTATCCCTGGTTGTACTTTTTTTTATTAACCCCAAAACAAAGAGTTGTGAATAATTACATTAGCACTATTCTGCATGTAATTGTAAATAATAGCATGAACAAAACAACTAATTGAAAAAATCTTTCCTTTACAGCAAAAAAAGTAGACCGAATTTTTTTTTACGGCCAGCTGAATGAAAGGAAAAAAGTGATGCCCCTTCCAACTCATTAAACTTTTCCAATACTGAGAAAAAGGCATTGGGTCATGTATCCTTATGGGTCAAATATCCCTAGTTCCCCCTACTAAAATATTTAAGCATTAATTTCGACTTGCCTCCAAAATTAGAAGTTTTAAATTATAATAATTTGCATTTATTTTTGTATGAAAAATTGAGGGGAATTAATTTTCTTAAGTTTATTTCATAAACAACAAACACATGTTTTCACTTTTATTATTAATTATGCAAAGAAGTTACACTAACAGTAAATTTTGCTTGCTACCAAACATATCATAAACTTCAAAATAACACAATAGTTATTTAAGCAACTAGTGCCGAAAATAATACTTTATTAAGTGAGTGGCTTTTATTTCACGAGACCGTAGGTCGAGTGAAATAATGACAAGAGCTTAATAAAGTATTATTTGGCACGTGCTAGCTTACAATATTTTTTATAATAACGCGCAAAAAAGTATTTATATTAATGAGCGATTTTCATGACATTTAGTTTCCATGGCGATATTCGAAAATGCAAAGTAGTAAAAGAAAAGTTGTAAAATAATTTTCTATTTTGAATCAAAATAGTATTTAATAATTTTTGTAGCACTTGTAGTTTCCATGGAGATATTAGAAAATTCAAAAGTAATGAACCAATAGAAATAAGTGAGTTTCATGACATCATTTAGTTTCTATAGAGATATTCATGACATCATTTTGTTTTTCTATCAATCACATACTCTTATCACGTACTCTCCGCACTAGTGCCGAAAGTACTACTTTCGGCACTGTCGGTGACGTAAGCACGTAAAGTGTCATTTTCACAACGATTTATGAATGAATATGATATAAAAAGTGAACTTTTTTGCACGTTGGTATAAAAATAATATTAGTTCAATAGAATTCTATGCATAACATGTTTTAAACTAAAAATGACAAGTTAATCTTATTGATTTACCAATCAAATGCAATAGTGGCCAGGTTTCTCTGCGATAGTTTTTCAAAAATGCAGTTGAGTAAGCTCTTTATTATTTACCTAGTCTTAATAAAGGAAAACGTTTTAATGAAACACTAACATCCAATATAGACAACCCTAAAATTCACAGCATAAATAACTATTTTGTTTTTAAAAAGGGAACATTTTCAAATTTCAAGTTCTATAACAATTTTTTTTATTAATTGAGCAGAACTGCTGATTGTTTAAGATAAGCCAGCAACAATACATAAGGTGACCAGATATTTTCAACATCAATGCAGTACAGGAAAGTAAAGAAAAAGCAAAAAAAAAAAAAAATCTACAACATCATGCTCTATTTATAGTATTGTAATTTCTGTCTTGTAATATGGCGCCACTTACAGTTTAGAACAAATAAAAATTTTAACTAATTATTTAATAACTTTTTAGGTTATAATGTAATAATGCTCCTTGCCTGTCATTTAAATGAGACTACTTTTTAAAAGTATATAAATGTCATAGTTCTCTTGCTTAATTCTGGTTGAGTTTACTGTTGTTTACAAGGAAAATGTCTGGCTTATGGTTCTAATGGAAAAATTGTAGTCATTACGTAAAATGCTATAAGGATATTTTGCAGTAAAAGTAAAGAAAAACAGGAAATTTTACATATTTTAGGACTTTTTGAAACAGGTAGGACAAAAACATAAAAATAAGTACTGTACCACGAAATGTAGTATGTCTGATCACCCAACTAATACAGCCTCATAGGCATATAATATACTGCTCAAAACAATTAGGGGAGCACTCTGAGTATTTTTGTTACCCTTTCAGTCCCAACTTTTTATTTTTTTATTCCAAAAATCTAAAAAGTGTGAAATAGATTCATTATGCATCTGGAATGAAATGGTAAAACACAGAGGGAAAAATCTAATTTTTTAAAATTAAAATTTAAGGAAAAAAAATTGGAATCATAATTTTTTTCAAAAAATTATAACAATAATTTTTTCAAAAGTTTATTTGTTAATAAAATAGTTAAAATCAATTGTTAAACGTCTAAAAATGCAAAGCATGAAGAATTTAGGGTCAATTTATTTAATAAAATTGTTTCAGAGTGAGTTTTATTTTACCATGTTTTTCATATTTTCATTTAATTAAAACAAACATTATTTAATTCTTCAAGAGACATGATTCTTCCATCTAACGATGCAAAAAGAAAATATAACTTAAGTGAGAAAAAAAAATCGCAAGCTGATGATTTCAAATAGAATCATTGCGGGTGAAAGGGTTTAAACATGAGCTCTCCTAATTGTTTTGAGCAGTGTACATGACTTATGATCATTGGACCACAGTATGCTTAATGTGCAGTAGCCCTCCTAAAGAGTATAGTTTGTACTGCATAGTTATACAGTCCCTGGACAAATTATTAGACGCACTGTATTTTTTTAGTAATGACGAAAACATACCAAAGAATGCCGTATCATTAAAAAAGATGTCGATATATGTATTAAGTATAGCAGATAGTATTTTCTATTCAATAGCTTAAGTTTAGAACACAAATGTCCTTCTAAAGGTATTTTGTTCATCATTGATTGATACATGAAATCTTGCAGTGCGTCTAATAATTTGTCCAGGGACTGTATATAGTTCAATGACAAAAATTCTCTTTTGAGAAAAATAAACAACAGTAGACTCCCTCTTGACCAGCTTATGAGAGCAAACCGGCTAAGCGAAAACCCGGAAAAACTGGATAGGTGAAATTAATTCAGGTTTGTAAATTTGTAATGTAATGTAAATTTTATTGCAGTTTATACATAGATAATATTTACCTTATATATAAATATTCAATTAAAGGAATGCGCCAAGTCATCCAAGTATTACAAGTTACATACTATTAAAATTTTTTTTTTGGTTGAAGTCTAGAAAATCAGAAACTTGCCATTTTGCTTTGCCATTTTATTTATCACCTCATATGGATAGGGGATCGATAACAAAAAAGTCCATTTTAACTAATTTTACGTTTTAAGGATAACAATAATCATTGGTTAAAGGGGAAAACCGAGAGTCCGGTTAGAGGGGAGCCTACTGTACTTAAACAAAATGCAACTAAAAACCACAATATTTTCACCAAGGTATCCTTTTTCCTTTGTTTGTGAACAAGCCTCCTCTGTGGCTTTCCTCGCATTTGGCCAGCACGGTCAGCATTCCGTTGACACTGGCCTCGGCAGTAAGCGGCGCTGCCTCACCACCCATGTCAGTCTTTACCCACCCTGGGTGCAGGGCCATTACAAATATGTTGGCGGGTTTCAGTTCCATGGCTAAACATTTGGTGGCCATGTTGACAGCTGCCTGGAATAGAATTAGGGTTTGTAAAGTAGGGATTCATTAATAAAAATCAAGGGTATGTAACACTACATGACTTACAATTACACTTAATAAATCAATACATTTGAATGTAATTATATGCCATGTAAAGTTCAATAACCTTTAATCCTACAAAATTCAATGGCAGCTACGCATAGTGCATGTGAAAGTTTCTCGATAATCTTTTTATGACACCTGACAGGTACTGGGAACTCGTGTACCAAATTTGAAGCATGTAGCTATTTTAGTTTGGGCTGCAAAGTGATTTCAGATAGACGAAAAAACCAATGTCCGAAAGCCACCTTTCTAGAATCAGTACCCTCCAAAACGTGTAGAAAAAAACCACAATCTCAATTTCCAATAAAAGAATTATGATATTGTAGACAATATCACAATGGGGAACTTGCATGTATTTTTTTTATTCTTTTAAAATAATCTCCATGCGATTCTAAGAACATCGACATAAATTTTACCTCAATCCGACCATTAGTTTATTTTTAATTAATTTTCAAAGTTTGCGATTTGCCCCGCCCCTTGAAAACGCTGCCTCTGGCCTTCCCTCCCCGCGTGACGTCAGTAGACCCAACTGGGAAAGCCAGAGATACGCGGCCGCTATGTTTTGCGAATGTCACTCTTCCTGATGCTTTTCTTATCGCGTCGAATCCATTAAAGTTATGTAAATTCTGGAAAATATTAGTGCATACGAATGTTGCAAAGTACCTTGTTGTATTAGTACCACGAAAAACCCTTTAGAAAAGCAGTTTTTTAATGTTCCTTGAGTTGTAAAAGAAATGCTATTTTTATTCTTAATGGTAACAGACTTATGTTATAAAATAGATTTCTATACAATTATATTATGTGTAATTGTATGTATTTGTACTTATAATTTAACTATATAATATAAAATGTAGATTAAAATTAAATTTAATTGATTGAAATACCTGTATTTAAGATTGGGAAATATTTCTCATTATTACAGGGATTCGACATAATAATGTACACACATTGCAATTTTTAAATTAAATCACATATTTTATAAGTTACTTAGATATAAGTAAAATGCTTTTTTAACGACTTGTAACGCGTGTTACGACAAACATGTTCGAGCAGATATATTGTCTCTTATGTAATTACTAGCAAATTTATACCCGTTCTTCGCACGGATTAAAAAAATATCAAATCGTTCCAAATATGTTTACCATATAACCTGTTACAGGATCATAAACTTATGTTATTGTTCCCGCCCGTTATAAAGTATAAAATCCCGTTTCATTGCCTTAAAATTCCAAAATGAAAAATAAGCTATAAAATGCACTCATAAATGTCATCACAATTCCCTCATAAATACATAAAACCTTTTAGCTCATTTAGCGCATTTTGGGAAATAATTTGGCGAGAAAATAGATATAGCTACAAACACACCCATTATACAGCTCTAACACAATGACCTTCGACCAACCGACCAGCTTATAAATTATTTATAAAAGAAATTGCCTATTTGGCGAATTTTAGTTAATAAGTTGGCGAGATTGGCAACGTATTTGGCGAAAAAATAAAGACATAAAACACTAATAGCTCTAGTGTGATGGCCTTTATTAACCATCATAGTTCAGTAATAGCTTAACTGTACATTTATTGCTAAAATATGCATGCATGCAGTCAACAGAAAAATCAATGAAAAAATCATCAAATAAACCTACAATAAAATCCGGGAATGAAGACTGGCGAAATTACGTCACTTGAAACATGTCAATTATTTTTCAAATAATGAATTTAGTTTCTGAAAGTAATGGCAAAAGAATAAAATAAACATTTTGAATTTTAAATGTTTTCGTTAAAAGTTTTATTTAATTTTTTCAGCCGATGGCATCAGGAAAGAGAAAAAATGATCGGATTTGAGCGAAAGTGGTGTATTTTTTTCAGAAAATTCGAAATTTCTCTAAAAATGAAACAAATATGAAAAAACTAAGCCTCAGGTGCACACGTTAGTATAAAAGGGAATCTATCTTTAAAATTTCGAATTCCTGTGGGCAGTATAAGTAGGTATTTTACGATCCGAAGACAGACACACAGACAGACTCTTTCTTTTATTATTATAGATGTGGAACGCAGAATTCAAGTTTTGTACATTATTCTCGTAACAAGTTCATCCAATCCCTGTAACTATGAAAAATATTTCTCATTCTTAATGCAGTTATTTCCATAATTTAAATTTAGTTTTAATTTGTATTTGAATTCAAAGAAGCAATTTAGTTTATAAACATGAGTATGTTATATGGTACAATTAAAAATAAAAATACCTGCTTCCTTTTTGAACATTGTTGAACCTAACTGTCAACACGTATTTTTTTTACATCTTTAGGAAAACTACAACACGTAGGTGTGTAACAGTAACTATCACCTAGAACCTCTGTCACACACGCGCGAGTTATAAAACTTGGAAACAAATTCGTAAAACACAGCATTTACTTCTAATTTATACTTTAGTTTCCAAAATTGTCGATCTTCATTAACCTTCTTTTGTAAATTTAATCAAATTAAAAATGACCAGATAATTTATCCAACTCCCACTCTCTCTAAACTTTTTTTTTTAATACAGTATATGTACATAATCATTTCTAGCCTCCGTGGACCTTCAACAGTGCCAGTTACACCTGGAATTATCTCTATTTTCTTTTTAAATGTCCATTAATTTTTTGGTTTTTCAAATTTAAAATATAATTTTAAATGGACATTTTGTGATGAAATTTTGTTTAATTTCATTATTGATTTAATTCGTTTAGTTTCTGCACTACAAATTAAGTAATTTAAATTATCTAATAAGTTAAATGCTCAATAAAAAACATTCTGTAATTAATTGATTTTTTCCCTATTTATCGCACTTAATTTTTATTTTAAAAATAAAACATTAATTGTTTATTAAATGATACAAACATTAGTTATGTAAAACAAAAACTAATTAATTAATTAGTAATAATAAATTAGCAAAAAAAAATATTAACATTGGAATAACTCTCATACCTTATATATATATACATATTACATTGAAAACATATTTACATTGAAAAATATTTTTTTCAATTAAAAACAGTTTTAATTAAAAATAATTTAAATTAAAGTAATATTAATTAAAATATATAAATAAAATTTACGACAACTGCTCCAACCCCAAAATTTCTTTTCTAGTCGCGCCCTAGGTGACAAAAGGACATATAGCATTTTTAAAAGCTTCCACTTTTAACTTTATAAACGTTCTGTGGGAGCTGAAATATATTTTCTTGTGTAATTTTTTCGTGGTACTATTACAACAAGTTACTTTGCAACATTCATATGCACTAATATTTTCCAAAATTTACATAACTTTAATGGATTCGACGCGATAAGAAAAGCATTAGGAAGAGTGACATTCGCAAAACACAGCGGCCGCCGATCTCTGGCTTTCCCAGTTGGGTCTACTGACGTCACGCGGGGAGGGGAGGCCAGAGGCAGCGTTTTCAAGGGGCGGGGCTAAGCGCAAATTTTGAAAATTAATTAAAAATAAACTAATGGTCGGATTGAGGTAAAATTTATGTCGATGTTCTTAGAATCGCATGAAGTTTCATTTACAAATGGTATTTCGCTATTTCCCGACACATGCAAGTTCCCCATTCTTTCGTTACCTCATATTTTATATTAGGAGATTGAAAGTAAAAAATCAAATAGTTTGTCTCAGCTATTTCTGCTTAATTGAGAATATTTAAAATCAATAAACATATTGACCTCGGCTCCATATATCCACATACGTGGACCTTCGTAGAATTTCTTTTACAACTTCATTAAAAAAAAATTCTTTCTTACTTACTCTTTGATTATAAACTAATAAGTTCAAGCTTTCCAAAAATACCGATTCCAAAGCAACTGATTTATTAATTGTATAAAAAAGGACTTAGTAAGACGGTCAAACAGACTTCGGAGGTCTTGCAAAAAATAAGTTTTCTTCAAAAATAAGTTTTCTTCAAAAATAAGTTTTCATAGAATTAAGATTGCTTTTCACATTGAGATATAGGGAATAGATGTGATTTAATCTTATTTAAAGGAATCAGAGCTATCAAAACTGCTAACCCAATTGACACAAATTTCCAAAATCAAAACATAAATATTTGTTTTGATAAATTGTGAAACAAATTATAAATTCCACTTTTAGACTATTCCACTTAGTTTTTTTATAACACTTGGTAAAATTTACATCACTGAAACTTATAAAAGTTAAAAAATATACATATATAATTAACCTTGCTAAGTCTATAGGATGCATAGCCACCAGCAGTGTTTTCCTCGATTGAACCTAAATGGGCAGATATATTCAGAACTGAAGATTTCCCAACATTTGTAGGAAAGGCGTTTTCATCAGCTTTTTTAAGCAATGGTAGAAGTGCCTGCCAAAAAAAGGAATTCAAATTTAATTTTCTTGAATCAAGGAGAAAAATATATTTTATATTTATAACTAAACAAGGAGAAAACTGAAGTTAAGTTAAATATTTTAACCTTTTTTTGCTCTTAGACAGATTTAGCATAATTGCTTGTGTATCCCTACTAGTAAAATAATAATCTTTTTGGCTGATATTGAGCTTTATTAAGTTTGTTTTCGTTTTAAGATATATTAAATTGAAAACACAAACTTAACGGCAATTCAGATTTTTTTCAATTCAGTGTTTCAAATTGTACATTTTTTTTTAACACAGACAAAAATAAATTACACTGGTTTCAATAATTGGAAGTTTTTCTTTTTTCTCGGGAGCAAATTTCGTCGAACGGAACTTTCTGGTGATAAAAACACAAAATACACTGTTAAAGTTTACCATCAAAACTATTCCGTTTGGCGTCAGTTGTGCATTTTTGGTGATTTTTATGCTTGAGCCTGAGAAAGAGAAAATTATCCAATAACCAGGAGGAACCAGAAGGAAATTGGAAGGTTATCATATAAAAGTGCAAAATAAACCTAAAATAATTATAAAATTATTTAACCTAACATGAACATTTTTATAGATAGAATTACTAAAGAAAAAAAAAGGTTACAGACATTTTAAAGAACTGATGAAAGATATGTGCTCGGTTACCCCAAACCCCAACTCATTAAATACTGGTTAATTGAAAAATTATTTGCAGAGTGTTAAAATGAAAATATTGCTTAAATAGAGTAGAAAGAAATTAACACATGCATAAAAAAGTAAGTTATACAAACTTCCACCTTTACATACTATTAAATACAATAAACAAGATTGTTGCAAAAGATATTACAACAACCCATGTTTTGGGGCCGTGGGGAGCCTAGTGGTTAAGATCTCGGTCTCGGAAGGTCCCGTGATCGAGTCTCGACACCTCTGAAGACCCACCGAGTATATGCGGAGTACGTGCTCGTTAAATCTGTTGGGTCCGAAAGTCCTGTGGTCGGTCATTGCGCAGTTTACCACGGGTACAGGTCCCTGGAGATTATTTCCCTCCCCTTCAGGGACATGTCTAAATTGTGGAGGTGGCGATAGATGGCAGCATCTGTCTTGTATGTGTGTGTATGTCGTGTCCGTCCTTCTTGACGAAGGTTTATAAGCGGGTCTTTGTGACCAACACACAAGTCTAAAAATATATGTCTACCAACCAACCCGTGTTTAGGAAAATATACCTCAAGATGAAAACCAAGTTGCTTCGGCTTATACACTACAGTCCCTGGACAAATTATTAGACGCACTGTATTTTTTTAGTAATGATGAAAACATACCAAAGAATGCCATATCATTAAAAAAGATGTTAATATATGTATTAAGTATAGCAGATAGTATTTTCATTCAATAGCTTAAGTTTAGGAACACAAATGTCCTTCTAAAGGTATTTTGTTCATCATTGATTGATACATGAAATCTTGCAGTGCGTCTAATAATTTGTCCAGGGACTGTATATTTGTTATGATCTAGATGGCTGGTAGTAAATCAGCCCCATTTAGAGCGATTGTTGTATGTTCGCATGCGGCGTACCACTACAAATTAATAAAACCTAAATAAAATGGTAACAAACTTTTGGATCTAATTAACCCAGTCTGGATTTTAGAATAGCTAAAGATGCTTATCTAAAGCTGCAATTTTTAGTTGGATAATTTTACGATTCAATTAGCGGCATCTAGGCTAACACAAATGTATTTAAAGTATGTCATATTTTTAGAACGAAACAGTCAATAATTGTGGACGTAATGTTTACACGAGCGTAGTAACAGCCAATTTCGCAGCACTGGTGTGCAAGGGCGACCACTACCTACTATTTCGCAGTTGTTACAACGAAATAATAGTTGAACAGTTGAGGAATTTAAAATTTCACCTGGTTATTATCGTCTTATCAAGGACTATTGGACGCAACGTCATTTTAAACAGTCAGGCAGTACCACCCTATTGCGCGAGCGACCGTAACGCTACCTTTCCGGAATGGAGGGAATTTAACGTGCCTACCCCAAGGGGCAAATCCATTTGTAGCCTAAGGTAGGCAAATCATGTGCAAATCCGTGCTGCTGAATTAACACCCAGTCCTAACTATCAGATGACGGAAGTAAAATGTTCTTAAACTTTTAAAGCTAACTGTTGTTATTTAGTATTTGGTTACCCAAATACTAAGTAACAACAGTTACAGAATAATATCTCATTCTACTTGGGTAATTCTAATCATCTTTCGGTAATGGTTTTAAACTTTTCATCAAAATAAAAAAATGCTTACTTTGGTAAACAGAAGAGGCGCTACAGCATTTATTTCAAAGCTGTCAATAATGCTTTTATACTTTACAGAATTTACAGTGTCTTTGAGCATTATGCCAGCATTATTGATAAGTAGATTGATGCCTCCATTGTTTATGTTTCCTTGGATGCTAGAGACGACATTTTTATAACTTTCAAAGTCTGTCATATCTGAAAGAAAAACACACACATTATTTCACATCTTCGTAATAAATGTAGAGCGGCAATTCATAAAACTGAAAGAGTACCTGCTTTGACGATTTTGATGTTTGAATTTTCAGACGATAACTTTTGAAGCTTCTAAAAAGTTAAATTTTATTTTTAAAGTAATAAAACACATGTGTAAAACTGAATAGAATAAATATATTTAAAGTTTTTTGCTAACCTCGGCACTTTGGGGATTTCGACAAAGCGCAAAAACATTAGGAGTTTTCGAAAATTTTGCTAATTGTCGAACAAATTCAAAACCTAAGCCTCTGCTTGCACCAGTAACAACTATATTAGCCATAATTTATAAGAATAGTACAACAGTTTATATAATTATGTAATAAATAACTATTTTCAACAACTTATTTTGTCTAAAACAAAAAGTTATATAACAGCAGACAGCTTTTAGAGTTTGTTTTGATGCCAACAAGTACTTGATTAAAACTGAATTTAATTATTTATTCCGATATGTGTCCATAAAATAAAATTTACTTCTATTGCATAAAAAATGGTAATATTTAAAAATCTACGTTGATAATATTTTAATCAAAGCATATATATTTATTATTTCTGATTTCATTTTTTTTATTTTGTAACTGCAAACTGCGATAATTTCCAAGTAAATAAACATTACCATGGTAACGCTTTAAATTTGATAACAAAACCATCTTGCGTTAAAAGTATCGTATATTTGTATCTATTTTCTGTTATTAAATGAACAAAAATATTAAGTTTGAAAATTTAAAAATGATTGATCGCCAAATAGTATCTAAGAACAGTACTACCGACGAATGTTACCATACTTCTGATTCTATGCTGCAATTTGAGGTGCAAATTTCTTGTTTTGTCTTTTCTTTCAAACAAAATAGAACTTAATTTTTTCCATTTATGTTCTTTAAGAAAATGTCTAGGGTGGAATCCTAATCGCTGGTCCGGCGACAAATTACAAAATTTTGTGAGTTTTTATCAAGCGAAAAATAACTTTTTCTGGTAACCATGCACGCTAAATCGAGATCAGATTTAGGGTTACTGACAAACAATCGTAAGGCTATGTCCTGACTACGCCACAAAGGCCACAAAACTTGGCAGAGTCAGCCCCCATGCTATTGCATCGCTTGGCGGTCGCCAAATTTTGTTGCATTTGTGGCGTTTGATGTCGTAGTGAGGACATAGCCTAAGGTCAATTCAAAGTTTACCTTAAGCAAGTTAGCATAATTATTTTAAATTGCAGTAATAAAATTAAAAGATCAGCTCATTCACTAAATTTATATTATAATAGAGAACAGCTATGATATAATGGCCAGTCTCGATTTGCATTACGTTGCCAAGCAACGAAAATGCTCAAAAGCGGTAAACATTCTACTTTATAGTTCATATAACTCGATATTATCAGTTGGAATAGCCTAGCTATAAGGCTATCAGCCTAGCTCCTAATTCCTAGCTCGCCAAAGAACAAACCAACCATTTTATCATAGCTGTACCTATAATAGTTTTATTTCTCTACAGTGATATCTAGCCCCAAAATGGAGGAACGCAGACAAAGCAGGGCCGAAGTAGCAGTAGATGGGGGTCCCGGTCATGCCTACACCCTTTATACTTTGATGGAAGGTCTCCTGGATAAACTGAAGCTTCTCAATTATGACTCGGAATTTACACAAGAATTTAAGATGAAGTTCATCAATAGGTTATAACAGATTTTTTTTATGTGTAACGTTTATCTTGTGCTTTAAAGTTCACCACACTTTAAATGTTAGTGATATAAAATAGTGTACTTTTAAAATGCACATGTTTTAATGTGATAAAATAGATGGTTTTAAAATGTAAAGCTTTTCTTCCTATTTCTAAAGATATTCTTCCTATTATCATATTCAGTGGTAGGAATGAAGAAGAAAAAAAGTGGAGGGATGCCCACATAATTTGATTGCAAGTGCTTCCCCCGCCCCACACACAGTTCTATATACTCACTTATTTTGCTCTTGTCCTAAATAAGCTAATAAATAGTACCACAATTAATGAATATATAAATTTATATAAAGCGAAGGTTGGATCGCTATGTTGCATTAGAGTTGTTGCACAAACTAGCTGCAACTGATAGTTTGGCTAAATAAGAATAACTTAAATTATGAAGAAAAAAGGTTCAAAGTCCCTGTTTTCTTTTGTTGAAAATGAAAAGCATTTAGGTAAACAAGATAAGTGGGGAGATGGATTTGAGTGTTACTAGAAATGAGGGGACACATGGACATTTTCTTGAAAAGTGGGGGATACGTCACCCAGTGTCTACCCACAATTCTACTACAGATCATATTGTTTAATGGCCCATTCTCAGATAGTTTAGTTTAGATACACTACTTTTCAATCTAATTTATCAACACACTTGTATATTCTTGTGATCATTCTAAATATTTAAAATTTATTAAAAGTAATATTTTATTCATTTATAATTTTATATAGTTGAAATTGCGTTTCCTTGATCAGATATATTTAATATTATGTGTTTCTACTTCAAATTTATTAATCCACTTCTAAATTTATTCACCAACTTTTAATTTATACTATATTTTACCCAAGAAAAATGCACTGAAAATGAAATGAGACATATTTTCTCCTAGGCATTATTTTGCTCTTCAAACTAATCCTGGAGAACAATTTTTCATGTTCTCATCCCTCGCAGCCTGGATAATTAGGAAATGTGGCATACGCTTCGAAACACCCCAAGAGGTATTTATCTTCCAGTGTAATAAGTGTAAAAGCATTAATATTCAACAAACTTCTTTTTATACAATTATAAACATTAAAGGGGAACAGAAATGGTAGCCAAGTCATCACACCAGTCCTGTGTTAATCCAATGGAAAAAAATAATTTTCTAAGCCAAAACACTCTGGTTGTGATGAATATTTTTATAGACTTTTTTTTCTTCACGAAGTGGACTATGAGGACCCCTGGATTTTTTCAGACAGTCACAGCTTTCTTCAACGCCTCTATAATTGGATTGCTGTTGGAGACCACACTAGTATTTCCATTCTTCATAAACTGAAGCTTATTTCAGAGTCCCATAATGTTTTTCTACAGTGGAT